>JAQQZS010000011.1:4470238-4505882 GCA_030068045.1 Platyallabes tihoni
TTCTTTTGATTGTGTAAAGCTGCTTTGAGGCAATGACAATTGCTAAAAGCGCTATACAAATAAAATTGAAATTGAATATAATATGAGCGCATGTTTTTTTTTTCTTCAATACCCAAGTTTATTTATTTAATTATTAAATCCAACATGAAGAACATTCAGAAAATCAAGCATATAAAGATTTAATTCATGTTTATATTAAACATCAAAATGAGAAGACAACTTAGCATGGGTCGGGGTGGGGGGGGGGCTGGGGGTGAAGGTGCCAGTTAAGCTGATTTGAGTATATTGGAAATGTCTGCTCACTTAGGACTTTCGATTGCAAGAGTTTACAACAAACGGTGTGTGTGTGGTAACACCATGCTGAGAGAAGTCCAAGGAAAATGTTAAATCAAATAACCACCATTTTTATAACAACTGGCATCATCTGGGCGGAGCCTAATGTAGTCCTGTCTGTGACTGAAGTACAGTAAGTGGAATCCCATGTGGTTTTCTGCTGTTGCAGGCGATCTGCCTTAACGTTTTAATGCTTTAATGTTCTGGACACTTATTTGGTAAAGCACATTTAAGTCACTGTATCGTATTGAACAATGTGTTGTGATTACCATCTATATAATTAAAAGAAATGTTTAACCTCTCAAATATTTCTACAAACACTTTTCCAGTTAATGACGGGTCACTTCATATTTTATCCTAACCCTAGTAAAAAATAAAGTGGACCTAATGCACCAAAGCATTTGTGCTGTTGCACGCCTACATGAAGGTCACCATTTTATGTGACTTTTCTGATTTACTTTTACCATGAAGCGATATCGGAACCGTTTGTAAGAGGCCTATACCGGGACGTGTAAAAAAAATATATATATATTATTGCCCAGAGAAAATGCTAAATGCAAAGAAATATTTTCCATTGCTGTTTTTATTAATAAGGATGGTAAAAGGTTAAGGTTTGACGTGTTGTTGATTCCGAGATGCCTCTCTGCTCACTGTGGTTGGACAGAGTGGTTATTGGTTCATTGCCAGTTTCTCCAAACCACAAAAAGTCGACAATACTTGAGTCATTTATTATTATTTTTTGCAGAACTGTGGCTGAAAATGTATATACTGAACTGTGCAAAAGTCTTAGGCACCCTGTTTCTTTGTTTCGTACAAACTTTGTTATAGCGTACAAGTTAATTTTATGACTTCATTATTACGTGAGTACACAAAAAACATATCTGATTTCCGAATATTAGGATTCCAGCAAAGATTTTTAATCTTACAGGAAAATATCTGTAGGCCAGAAAAGAAAGCAGCATATTTATTATGTAAAAGAACACTTTTCAGATAAAAAAAGAAAAAAAGAAAAAAAAAGTTTTGCATGCATGAAAAAAAAGAAGCAAGTTCTCGGAAAGACTGTAACTGGTTCTGCAGGATTTTTCCGTAAAAACTAAGCAGTTAATTTACTTATAAAACTGCACCAACTCTACCGGAGACTGTATTTTAAACAAAGACTCGTCACACGATTACTGACTTTATTCCATTAATCACTGTTTACTGCTTTTTATATTATTTTTCTTATGTAGAACTTATTGTTTTTTAAGACATCCTTACATAAATACAGCAGTTATTTGGGCTTAAGACTTCTGCACTGTATTCTATTTCTTTATGGTCTATTTAACACAATATTAATATTATACGTTGCATTTTATAAAACAGAAGAAGCCGGGAAATCGTAAAAACATACACACAGTAAATGTGCTTCTACAACTACATTAAGCATCCATGCGTTTATGGTAATTACTAATCCTGCGGCTGTGTTTTGATAATGATTTATTTCCATGTTAAAACCTAATAGCTGCTCTAATACGCTGGATAAACAGGAAGCAGGAAGTCGACTTTCTTTCATTCTCACAAGGTTTCTTTGGAAGCAGTTTAATAAAGTTCCATCTTCCATCTTTGCATCTTTCTCGCGCTAATCGAAACGTATCACATGACCACTCATTTACCGCGCAAGCCCGAGCCTGGCCCCAGACTGTGTAAAGCGATATCTTTGGTTACGTGTCCCTCCCTGTATGTCTTACACTGTTACTGGACAGCGACTTCATTCCCACCCAAATCCCACACACTGATAAAACTGAAGTGCATCGTAAGGAGGGTTACCTTCTCTACTGATATGCAAACACTTTCTTTACGTCACTAATAAACAGCAATGCCATCCGTCTGTCTGACTAAATCACTTCACCGGTTTGATGTGTTTTCACTTCATCATTTTCTCCGAATTCTGAATCCTATCTTTTTTTTTTTGTCACCAAAATATTCACTGCACCCTGAAATTGTTGGATTACATTTATTTCAGGCCTCAGGCCAAGAGCCACAAATATACACTGCTGGAACGACAGCAAAATAGCAGGAACCCACTCTCAGTAAACATGGTGCCAGGCGTTTGCAGACCCAGTTTGGGCTGATAAAACTGCTTTTATATTCTAAAGGTAACTTGAAACTGAAAACGATATCAGATAACACAACACTACCACTTACACCGTGTGTAACACCATGTCGGAATTCATGCCTGATGGGACACCATTAAATTGTTGAGCACTATGCATGTACATAATCACACATATTCTAGGCGTAATTTAACACAGACAATCTGCTTCCATGTGGCGAGTGATGGCTCAGGTGGCTAAGGCTCTAGGTCAGGGGTCGGCTCCGGAGCCGCATAGAATCCTAAATTGGAAGATTATGGTGGTTATTGAGAGGCGGCACGGTGGTGTAGTGGTTAGCACTGTCGCCTTGCACCTCCAGGGTCCGGGTTCGATTCCCGGCCAGGCTCGATTCCCATCTCTGTGTGCATGTAGTTTGCATGTTCTCCCTGTGCTTGGTGGGTTTCCTCCGGGTACTCTGGTTTCCTCCCAGAGTCCAAAGATAAGCAGGTTAGACTAATTGGCTTTCCCAAATTGCCTGTAGTGTGTGTGTGCCCTACGATGGATTGGCACCCAGTCCGCGGTGTACCCTGCCTTGTGCCCTAAGTCTCCTGGGATAGGCTTCAGGTCCCCGCGACCCTGAATCCAGGATAAAGCGGTATAGAAGGTGAGTGAGAGTGGTGATTATTGTACCTTTAATTTTAAATGTTAATTTTTTTTCAGCTCAAAATATGCATCACAACCGCCGATGTGCGACAGCCTCCATTTATATAAATAGTCCTTTTTTTATTCAGGTTGACAGCTGACTGTGCGCTCCAGTACACGCGATAAAAGGATGACGGCACACAGTAGCAGATGGCAGTTTTGGTTTGGATGATTTAAGTTTGTTTTTTTATTTCATTATTATGAGGAGGACTCAAATAGACATTGAGTATTTTATTTGAAAGTAACCTTCAACTCAGCATCTTTTTTTAAAAATAAAATTTCTCTATAGCAGTTCATAGATTTCATAAATGCAACACACTATAGTTGTTTTTTTTTTATATAAATGGCATAAAGGTAAAAAACAATATACTCAAGTGTTATCTTCATTTTAGACGTCAAAAGGGTTTCTTGGCTCCCGGTGTTTTCTTTTCTCTGTAAAAAGGGGTCTAAATGGTTCTTTCAGTGTTTAAGGTTGTCGACCCCTACTTTAGGTTGTTGATTTGGCAATGGGTTGCCACACCCCATACTACCTCGCAGTACCGGTGCTAGTCCCAAGCCCAGTTAGAAAAATGGGAGAGTTGCGTCAGGAAGGGCATCCAGTGTAAAACCTGTACCAAGTTTGCGTGTGGATCGGATGGTGCGCTGTGGCGTCCCTTCGCCCGGAGCAGCCGAAAGAAGGTTTGTAATCTGCTTACATGTACGTTTGTTGGAAAGTGGGATAAAAAACTGTAGAACCCAGATGAAACCCAGGGAGAACCCACAGTCCAAAGACATGCAGATCAGGCTACCTGGTGTATCCAAATTTCCCATAGTGTGTTTGTGTGTGTGTGTGTACCCTGCCTCGTGGCACAAAATTCCTTCACTGTTTACTAACAAGCAGAGCTCGTGCTAAGAGAGATATTTAGAAGCATGTGTCACAACCATCACATGCATATGTGGATCTTCCCTACACTTTAGAATTCCGTTCTATGAACTTTAACATTTAACACTAAAATTTTCCTGAACTGGAAGTAAGTGGTCCAAACCTGTTCCAACATGACAATGCCATGTGCACAAAGCAAAAGCCACTGAACACCTTCGGGATGGGGCGGCACAGTGGCTTAGTGGTTAGCACTGTCAGCTTGTACCTCCAGGGTCAGGATTCGATTCCTGCCTCGGGACTATTTGCATGTCTTCCTTGTGCTTGGTGGGTTTCCTCCCTCAATGCAAAGACATGGAGATTAGGCTAATTGGCATTTTTAAATTGCCCGTACTGTATGAATGAGCATGTGAGTGTGTGTGCCCTGTTATGGATTGGCACCCCATCCAGGGTGTACCCTGCTGTACCGATAAGTGAGGAAGCTTTCATTAAAGTCTGTTATAGGAGCAAAGGGAAAGGTTAATTAATATCCACAATAATATCCATGTTTATTGGAATGATAAATGTAAGTTTATCAGGCGCCCACATACTTTTGACCACATTGTAGAACTTAATACAGTGCATATAAGGTATGCAACAGTTCCAACCGTGCCACCGTGTAAGCTGTTTAAATGTAGTTAAATTCCATTTGAAGACGGTGAGCTTGGCAACCCTGGAGACCATAGGTGGTGTTTTGTTGTGTAAGGGATGTACAGCATCAGGACAACATTCACAGCATCTTAAATAACCTTCTGATTATCCGTCAGATCACAAGACTAACTTGACCCTGTGCACATCTGTATTTAGCGCAGTATACTTGTGACAGATGTTCATCCCAGTGGAAAAAGACGGAAATGGAGCTCGTGTGTTTAGATAGAGAGCAGCAGACGCATTTCTGCACCAGAGGCTCAGGGTTTGATATTGACCAGACATTCTGATGGAAAGATTGTGCTTACCTGCTTCAATGTTTAGTGTGAATTTCTCAAGTGTTCAAACATCTGCTGCAGCTGCACATGGAATAAATCAGCTGACTGATCAAGAACAGAAAGATGGTCTGTTATTCATTTGCCAGTTAAAGTTTTGAAGACATCAATAAAATGATTTAATGCTGTTTTATCTATTCAACTGACCTTATCGGAGAATGATACCAGAATAAAAGTACAGGGAGCATATAATAATAGGTGTATGTGGAAGTATGAGTTTGAGTCCAAACATGATGAAGTAATTGTTTTTTTGAGTTCACATGATTGTTCTGTAAATAGTTTATCTTTCCTCAAACTTATGTTGCACAAAAGAATTACAATATTTGTTGACATTATGGGAAATCTTGCATTTATTTTTTATTATTATTATTATTTTTAAAAAGCATACTGGTAAATAAGTAGATAAACGTTACAGCTGTATCTGCTCTCCACCGTCTCCAAAGATTGTGTTTATGTGATTGTGAAAGATTGTGTGTTTATGGCCTCGGTGTCTCTCTCTCTCTCTCTCTCTCTCTCTCCCACCTTTGACTGCTTTCTGCACAATACTGTTTAAAGTCCACTAATGAATTACATATTAAGGTAAAATTTTACCTGACACAGTCTTTCATGTTAGTTAGAAACATTTCACTATTCATCCAATTACCTTCTTCAGTCTGATGGGAAATTCCACATATCTGTATCGTCCAGGGTGATACAAACCCTGTCTGAAAAGTCTGGTTAGGTGAACAATAGAGAAAGTGAGAGTAGGAGGGAGAGTAGGAGTTGTTAAAAAGATTCAGCAATAGAAATAGATTAGGGAGAGTAATAAGGGTTCTTAGTTGTGGTTTTCCTGGTGGATGTGTGATGAGGTCTTGATGTTCATGGGGATGGATGAAAGGGGAGCATGAAAAATTGGTGACTGGTTGCGTCTGAGGGCGTTTTTTTAAAATTTTTTTTTTTACTTTAGGCTCGATTGATTTGAACCATGTCCAGGAACAATTGTTCCCCCTTCTGGTCAGTGTTCAAATAAATTTTTGCCCTTCATACTTACACTTGAGTACACTTTCGTATTTACACTCTGTGATACAGCAGGTGGCAGTATGCACCTACTTGTTTTTTTTTGGAAATTACTCACTCTCAAAATGTCTATACCGCTTTATACTGTATTCAGGGTCGCGGGGGGCCTTGGAGCCTATCCCAGGAGGCTTAGGGCACACCCTGGACAGGGTGCCAAACCATCGCAGGGCACACACACTCTGCGATGGTTTGGCACACACACATTTGTCAATTTGGACTGTGGGAGGAAACCGGAGTACCCAGAGGAAACCCACCAAGCACAGGGAGAACAAACTCCATGCTCACAAAGGCGGGAATTGAGCCTGGCCGGGAATCGAACCCAGTTCCTGGAGGTGCAAGGCGACATTGCTGACCACTACACCACCATGCCGCCATGAGGAAATTAGCCTAAAATATTCTTCTTATTCTTCTTCTTTGTCTTTCAGCTGTTCCCTTTAAGGGGTCGCCACAGCGAATCATATTTTTGATTCACATCATTGATTTGGCAAATGTTTTACGTCGGATGCCCTTCCTGACACAACCCTCTGCATTTATCCAGACTTGGGACTGGCACAAGAAGACACTGGATTGCGCCCCCCAGTGGTTGCATTTAAAATATTATTATCATTATTTTCATTAAAAATGTCAAGATCAATGCTCTATCTGATTCAATCTTCTTACTTTTTCAGCTACGGCTGTGTAGGTATTTCAGAAAAGAGGTCACGTAAAAAGGCCGATTTACTGCTGTTCTCAGGTACGACTGGCTTCCATTTCTGATTCAATCTGTGCCCGAGTACACTGTATCGTTCTCAATACCACCTTATCCAGCGGACCCGGGCACAGGTCCCGAGCGCAGAACGATTGTGTTCTCACTGATCAAAATGAACCAGATATGAACCTGGGGCCTAATCGGAAAAATCCCAAATTTTACACCCTCTGTCCATGATTTTGTACATTATCATCCTCAATTGTTTGTCCTTCAAGTAAAGGTACACCACTGATTCTGGTCCCTGATTGGTACACATCCTCCTATGTAACACTTGTTTTGTCTTCCAAATGTAGAGCTCTGAACACTCTTTACTGCATTGTATGTGGTGATTTCCAAAATTCCTTTTTACCTTCTCCGACACGGGATGATAATGTTTTTTCATTGTTTCTGGGTCTCAGTTCTCTCTGTCATCCTTCTGTTAGATCTGGCAGTTCTTTTGTTAAAAGCACACTTAGTATATCCACAGGCGTTGAGAACTGTCTTAAGATTCCTGTATTCCTTCTTGTTAGCGTCAGTGAGGAGGGAGCTGTTTTCTGCCATGTGGTGGTGACGACACCTAATTTGTGTTGCAGTGGGTGGCAATACCGCAAGTATTGGTCTGTGTATGTGGCTTTCCTGTAGACTTCTAATTTTAGTTTCCCATTGTTGACCCTGGAGGATACAAATAGGTGGCACTTACCAACTTCCCTCAGACGGAAGAAGCTACTTGGATAAGTAGTGAAACATTTCTACATAAACACAAGAGAAGTCCAGTGAACGTGATTCAACTCACATACAACCTCACCTGGATGACTGACCACTTGATTTCCTACTTCAAAATAAAAACATTTTGTTTTGTTTAAGAGTTCAATTGTCGGCTAACAGGCACCCGGTCATAATTATCGATTTAGTTAATGGCTAACGTTCTTTCCTGAAGACACATAAAAGCGAGGGTCTGGCATCTTCTGTCTGTATCAATCACGTCCCCCCGGTGAGGACGTTATGATCCAAATGTGTAAAAAAAACCCTCAGTGACAGTCTAGTGACCACACTGTTTTTTAGGGCCCAAGCACTATGACATCAGCCCCAATTGTCATAATGGTATTGGCATGTGCCCTTTAAATACATGTGCTTGGTGTGCCCATTGTCTTCCTGTAGCACCAGGGTGGTGATGGCATAGGGTGCTTGGCCCCATTCATTGTTGCTTGCAACTATACAGAGGTGGGTAGAGGAAAAAAATTTACTCAAGTAATATTACTCAAGTAAGAGTAAAAAAGTATTCGGTGAAAAGATACTCAAGTATTGAGTAACTGTTTCAATCGTAATGTCCGATTTTTTAATTTTTTTTTAGAAATTATAATAATTGTATATTAGTATATTGTGATGCATAAAAATGTACTGAAATATACTTATATATTCTTAGACTGTTAAGGTAACATTATATGTACAATTAAAGTTAACATATAATCACACAAACATGAAAAAAGCATTCGATACTTACCGCAAGATTGTACACTAACCGCAAGATCCCACTAGTAGCAGCGTGGATTTATGGCCAATCCGCAAAATTAGAGAAATATGCGGAAACATTTAGCTGCGCATGCACAGTGAGCGTGTGTAGGGCAGATTCACAGGTAGGATGAATTTGTAGAACAGTGACTGAAGACCTGATTGGTCGAACAGGGTCATGTGATTATCGTTTCTGCGTCTGATTGGTGAAACAGTCATGTGGTAGATCTACCGGCTGCATGTGTAGAATAAATGGTTCGAAAAGTAACGAGTTGAGTGGAGCCGAATGTAGTGGAGTAAGAGTAGCGTTTCTTCTTCATAAATCTACTCAAGTAAAAGTAAAGAGTATGGCGCAGTAAAACTACTCGTAGAAATAAATTTTTTCAAAAGGTTACTCAAGTAAATGTACTACCCACCTCTATATATATATATATATATATATATATATATAGGCGAATTTCGCCACAGGCGAATTTTACCCGCATTTGGCGGGTGGGCGGGTGCCAATGTCAAGCCCTGATACACACACAGTATATATATATATATATATATACCTTTTTCTTTTTTTTTTTTTTAAGTCAGACGGTGCCATTTCTCAGACTAGGCTGCTGTGTATTTTGACTGTCTTTAGGGCAGTTCACATGTTGCATCTTTTGTGTGCTCAATTTTGTTTACAAATAGAAATGAAAAATCTCAGCTTTTCAGAATGCTGCAACCAATCAGCTTCACTCTTTCAGTCCTCCTGGATCAGCTGGTGAAATTCTTCATGTTTCCTATCTGGTTGAAGGATGAGGAATACGGAGGGAAAAGCAATAATTTGCAGGGGTGCCATTTCTTTTGCACTAACTTGAACAGAATTAAAAAATTTTTTGACACTGAATGTATGTTCTCTAAAATTAGAGTTGCTTTGGTTTAAGTATCTGACTAGAGTCAAACCGTGGAAATTTTTTTCCCTTCTAGGTCTGAATGTACTTTGTCTCAGACTGTTGTAAAACTTGAATGCTTGTTGCTTATAAGTTATAAGCGAGCTTAGTAAAAGTCATTTGCTTATCAATCGTGATGTCCTTGAATAGAAATCAGATTCTTGGCAAGTCCTGGGAATTCATTGTGAAATATAGTATGTATTCTGTAACAGCTGGTGGATAAATTGTGACACTGCTTAGACAGTTCTTGATGGTTTGTAGGGAAGTCCCGCATGATTCATAAGGATTCCTTAACATTTCATGCCAATGCATAGTCAATTCGTTGAAGACTTAAGGCATGAGATGGCACCTTAGTGAAGCAACCATGAACCATTGAAAAATCTAGATTACAGGCAAATCGGAGTGCTCTAGCGAAAAGATCAGTAATGCAGGAAATCCCCCTTCCTGAGCCATTCCACCCTTTACGTTATCCATAGATTTATCCCTGGTGACTCTTAAGACACATAGAAAATTGTTTTTACAACAGATGTACTGTATGCATTTACAGTATAACACATACACAGCTTTAACATCGCATATAATCAGACACCTTCGCTAATGCTGCACATACACATTCTCGTCTGCTCATAACTGGTTCTTTAATTGGATGTAATTAAGAACACAAACTTACAAAATACATTTATTTGGCTCTTGTGAGGAAAAAGCACAATTAAAGTGTAAAAATGTAATGGTTTATTTTCAAATTCCCATAGTATAGTGTTCGAGTGTGTGTGTGTGTGTGTGTGTGTGTGTGTGTGTTTTGTTCTTTTTTTTTTTTTACACAAGCCGTACGTCTTGACATCCACTGTGGCGTTTCACAGGCAGAGAGAAGAGATTCTGGTTCAGCAACAATAACAGAACTCAATTAGAAAAAGGAAAAAACCAAACCCTACATCACGTGAACTGTTCAGCATGGATTCCTTTACATGAAGTTTTGCCAAACATAAAGTCACTTTAAATAAATGTACACACTGGGTTTTAATTCAGTCCTCCTACTTACTGACAGTTTTTACATATAGGATAAGATTAATATGTATTTCACAGTTTCAAAGACATAATTTAAAGTATAAACAAAAGACACAATATATTACCTTTCTATAACTTCTTCGCTTGGCTGCAAATTAAAATAAAAGAAAAATCTCGATGGAGTTTTACATATTATACAAAGGTTAAACAAAACGATCAATCTTTTACAGAGATTCGTGCTCTCTTGCAAAAATCTCCTTGTGATTGTCTTATAGTGCAAATGTAAAAGGACAGAGATCTCGAGAGCCACGCTTGATGTGTACTCCAACGCAGTGCCCTTCGCCACAACTCTCCTTTCTAGTACGAGTCAAAGTCTGTGGACACGTTGTGGGGGACAAGAGACTGAAATGAGACACATCGAAGTTCCTTTTGCCGAAATCTTTCAAATGAATCTTTCAGGGTTAATTGTCCGCAGATTTAATACATATACTGGCAAGTGATGGCTTAAGTGACAATCATATTTTGAGGCCTGAGACGGTGACCAACTTTCAGCGTCTTTCTTAACTGCTTGCTGTTTTTTGAACGGTGCCTTGATGATATGGATGTCAGGCTTGCCATCACTGAGCCCCAAAACGGTCTAAAAACTTCTGACATCTCTTAAAAAGTCTAAAAAAAAACAAAAAACAAAAAACTAAAAAAACAACTTTGTGTAGTTACAAGCCTTTATCCAGTCCAGATTGTTTAGGCTGCGTGCTGTAGCTTCTTAAAGGCGTATGAAGTCTTTGTGTAAATTGCTGGCAGCTCTTTCTGGATTCGGGTTCCTCTGTCCGCAGGAGATGAGAAAATGACGCCCAGAAACAGCCAGGCTCTGTTACCTCCTTCCCATCTCATTCTGTTTGAGGAACTGAATGTTAGCCCTGCTGTCCGCTAGTTCAGGATACTGCTCCACGGGGAGAATGTAGTAACCCTCGTATCCTGGGACTTTCCCCACTGCCAGGAGCTGCTGCTTCTCGCTCTCGGTCCACGCCCGGCTCAGATCCCTGCCCTCCTGTACCTGGTGCTGCTCCGTGGCCCAGGCTCGAGCCACTGCCCTCTGCTGAGCTTGCTCCAACACACGAGCTCGCTCCTTCTCTTGCAGTTCGTTTCCGAGCCCGTAACGTACACTAAACACTACCGCAGCTGTGTGAATCTCCACAGTGACCCCGCGACGCGATCGACCGCTCACTGTCACGTTGACGTAGCTGTCCAGTGCCCTGTGTCCACCAGTGATCCCCAGGGCCAAGAGGTCGCCGTCGGGTAGCCCGAGCTTAACGAAGAAGTGCCAGTCACGCCTATCTATTGTGTAGTGCATGCCTTCAAGGTAAATTGCACCGGTAAGTACCTGTGCGATCTTGCGGCTGCCCTCGCTGGCTGCACTTGTCACGGATGCCAAAACTTGGCCCTCTCTGATGGCCAGCATCATGCCTTTTCCCACAACAGGTGTACTGGTGCCAAACCAATAGCCGGGCTTGTCTTGTTTAACACGCCACTGTTTGTTGAGCTGCCTTCCCTCCAGAGCCATGAACGCTTTGTTGTGTCGCTCCACTGAATGCTGTACTCCGGTGAACAGCTGCGAAGGTCGAAGAGTATATGTTAGACTCAGTTCATTTCAGCAAAAATAACCGGAGAGCGTGTTATTATTACACAGTACTGGTAAAGTAAGCATACCTGGGCGCTGTCACTGTCCTGACTGGCAAGCAATTCATATGGGGGGTCAACGAAATATAACGGATGCCTCGGAAACCCAGGTATGATGTTGCTGAGCTGAAAGCCGAACATGACCAGCCAGCTCTTCACATCTAGGAAAAGAGAGCACAGGAAGAGAACGAATAATCTAAGCGGTTATGCAGGCTCCTGATGATCTAATGTCAGCATATTTATAGAACGCAATATGGCAGACTGTCACAATATTTAGTTTTGCTGACCAATTAGCAGGTAATACTCTGCTAATTATGTGTCAGGGAAATGGTATTAAAGTACTGATGATACCTGCATCTCTCAAGCTTTCAGTATGTTTTTTACTCTTACCTGTCACGTAGTTTTTAACATCGATCATGTCGCTGAGAGGATTGTTGTTCTTGAACATGTACAGGTTGAATGGTGCCGGTTCTTTGCCTATCCTCTCCCAGAGTGTGTGGTCAGGGGAGGTCCAGCGGCCTGCCAGTACATCATAGTCTCTTTGGATAAAGTGGACCAGCTTGGTGAGAGGGTCATACAGGCCTCCATGGAAGCCGAGCGCAAGCTGGATGTCCGGGTTGGAGTCATGGTATATCTCGCCGTACGCCGTGTACTGTAACTGCTTCACCATCTGCCCGTTGCTGCTAAAGACCGCCAGCGGAGTGCCTGTGTTATCCGAAGCGATATAGTACTCCTCGCCTCCATTCACCTCCATGGCGAACAGGTGGCCCTGGAGGTCATAGTAAAATGTGGTGATCTCGGCTCTGGAATGGTTAAAGATATGGCTCACCCTGCTTGGGTGATTGAGGTCTGCGTAGAAGTACTGTTGGTGCTCGCCAGTAGAAGTGCGACGTGACACACGCCGCCCGAGCCCATCGTAGCGGTACTGAACGCTCCAACCATCGGCTGTGCGGCTGTAAGCCCGCTCCAGCAAGCCTTTGGAGTTGTACTCAAAGAAATCAGAGCCCCTCTGGCTGAGAAAACCATCTTCGTCCAGCTTGTACTGCATGTCCCCGAGGCGTGTGATGCGGTCACGCAGGTCGTAGCGCAGCGGGAGCAGCCGGGCACTGTTTCCAGGGTTCAGCAAGTGCAAGTTGCCGTTCAGGTCGTAGCTATAGCGCCACATGGACCAATCGTTGACCTTGACACCAACAAGCTGGCCATCGCCGTCGTACTCGTAACGGTACTGAGTAGTGTTGGCATAGGGCCCAATTTTAAGCTCACGCTTGATCACACGGCCCATGCTGTCATACTGCACCGTCATCCAGTACATAAGAGAGCGGAAGATCTCGTACTGCACCTCTTTAATGCGCCCATGAGCGTCAAAATGTTTGCTCAGGGTCATTACGGCTGTCGTGATGATTTGGTTAATGTCATAGTAAATGATGCCAAATTTGCCAAAGTGCTCCACCTTGCCGGAGATCTCATCATAGCGGTAAAGATCTACAGGAAGGGGAGTTTCTCCGATCACCGGCTTTATGCTGGCCACGCGAAAGCTGTTGTCGTGGTAGGTATAATCGAAGCGGGCGTTGACCATCCCCTCCTCTGAGAAGCGGTACATCTGCTTGTCCACCAGGGGGCCGAGCTTGCGGTAGCGGATCGTGCAGGAGAAGCCGCCACTTTGCAAATTGACCATCTTGAGAACCCCAGCGGTTTCGTCGAAGCTGAAGGTTACTGCGGTCGAGTCGTACAGTATTTCGGAGAGTTTGGAGAGCTTTCCATACTTGTAGAGCACACGACGACCTGTTCCCAGGTAAAAGGTGGCCCGGGGACGTCCGTCCTCACTGAAGTCATGGATAACGGTGGCGTTGCTTTCGGGAGGATTGTAAGTGTTGCGGATGTAGCCCACAGAGACATGGGTGGACATGGTGTGTCTGGCCATGCTTGGCATGGTGACCGCCGTAAGTCGACCGGAGCTATCGAAGTCAAACACGTACTGCTTCTGACTCTGCTGCAGCATCAGCACCATCGACTGTGCACGGAGGAACAAACAAGAAGCGACAGTCAAATTAATATTTGATGTGGAAGGCCACTTATTAAATTAGACTGTATCGCTGCATCTCATGTAAATGATCATTTACTTTCTCTTACTCTATAGTAGGTTTCTACGTTATACACGCTATACAAATACAGCACCAACAATCAGACCAAACATAAATTACCTTATCGAGATAGCTGAAGCTCCACACCCTCCCATCGACAAAGGTCCGGGAAAGGATGCGGCCAAACGTATCGAATTCGCTCTTCTCGCTCATGCTGCCCCTCTGTAAGCCCATTAGACGCCCCGTGGGTGAGTAGGACACATTGACCAGCGCCAGACTGCTGCTCGGGAGCCAGGTGGCAGGACGGCCCAGAGCGTCGTAAATGATGCGCAGCGTGAACTTACGGTGATCGTCGTACACCTTCTCGGTTCTCGTGTTGCGGTCGTAATCGATGGAGAGTAGATTCCTGCCATGAGCCTGTAAACATTTTGAAGAATTGCACCATCTTAGTGTGATTCTTATCACATATATACTAATTCTACTTGTTATAACACTGTTATCAGATTATTGACTGGTAACTGACACTGATCTGAGGCAGACGTTTTCACAGTAACCGAAGAAGTTTGTGTTGCCAAGATCTCAGACATGAAGTTGATGTGCAAGTTGTCTAACGGCTGTCAGTCAACCCAAGACCAATATAACACATACTGTACAGTACTGTCCAAAAAACGAAGCCACCGTATTATCCGCAGTACAAATGTTTTTATATATGTCTGTACTATTATGTACCAAATCATGCACTATTTCCTAACATCCCTTAAAAATTAATAACGTTACAGAAAACATTTGCATGCTTGTAAAGAAAGCAACATGAGGGTTTTGCATGGAAATAGAAAGGAGAAAGTGTGACAGAGTTACTGATTATAGAGTTAAGAACTCAGATTCTCCAGCACGCTCAGTAAATCCTAACAGCTGTTTTACTTACACAGCTGTGCAAACGTCTGAGGACCATGCAAAAAAATGGCATAAGAAAAAATGTTTTACAAAACATTTCTACAATAAAGGAAACACTTAAAAAGACCACCAACAAGTAATAAAACAAACACAGTCAATAATTTTTGGTGTGAAAACTCTTTGCTTAAAAATAATCAGTGTTAGATCCAGATTTGAGTACTGTAGTTTTGTACTGTCAGTAAAACAGATAGTAGGTTTTACTGAGGGTGCTGGAAAATATTCCAGACTTCTTCTGGTAGCTTTGTCACACTTGCTCTTTTCTATTTTCATGCAAAACCCAGGAGGCTAAATTATTATGTAATTTTTTGTCCATCTGAAAACTGGTCTGTCATTTAATTCGCTGCTTTTTTACACACATGCAAAAAATCTTCTGTAATGCTATTTATTTATTTATTATTTTTATACAGTGAATGTATTGTTTTTATAAAATAATGCAAACATGATAAACATATATAAGACCATTTGTCCTACAGATAATTCAGTATATTACAAGAAGGCTTTTGCATAGTACTGTATGTGTATATGTATATATTCACAATAAAAGCATACAACAAATTTTTATCATCACTTTAATTTTATCCAAAACCCCATACTGACCCGCAGCTTTCTTCCAAACACCGTGACTTTGCCTTTGGTCAGCTCTTTCCTCATCCTCCACTCGATGGAGTTCAGGCCGCTGTCTGTCGGGAGAGAAATGTTGCGCCTCCCAATGGTCGGCGTGACCGAGCCTGCCAGGATGTGAGGTTCGGTGTGAAAGCTGAGTCCCATGCCGTTAGCATAGGAGACCCTCAGGGTGCCGTTGTAATACATCTGATAGCTGTTCCGAACTTGATCTGTGAGAAGGCAACAGGGAGATATTAAAGAACTGAGCGAGGAATAAGAAACCAAGCTGCTTTTTTATTTGCTGTAAGGCTTTAGACTTGATCGGATCCGACACATTACTAGAAAACGTATCATTCTAGCCGGGTTATGTGTGTGGGAGAAAAAAAAAAAATGAGGCTGATATTATTGCCGGGAATAAAGCGCTTTGGTTTGGGCTAAAAGCAGCACAAATGCCTTCGCTTCCATTTACACGCTGTAATTGCATCAGCCGGCACTCTCTACAGACATGCACGCACAAAATGCAATCATTTACACATTGAAAAGTCATCAGAAACTTTTAAGTACACTCCAGAACACGGTTAACAAGCACCGGGTATCTAACGACAGCTCAGGAAAGCCTTCAAACTCATTTATCCCGAGTAAACAACACATGCTGAAGCTGGCATTAATAAGAAGCATGGCATAGCTAGTGGGATATTACTGAAAGTGATCTGTCGTTAGAAAGAAATATAGACGAACATCTGGACTCGTTCTAATTTTGTTTTCTACGCCCTGCTGGACCAAATACATTTCATTGCAGTTAGTCAAGAGGGGATTCCACGCTACCTGTTGCTTTGGTGATGCGCTACAACATCAAACCTGTAGCCTGTACTGTAAGTGCTCGTGTGCTGTGAAGTCGTATATTCCTATTTACTCTTCTTACCTTGAAGCACAGTATACGATGCCTCCACTGAGGACAGGTTGGTGATGATAGTGACATCATCATCCCTGTTCGAGCTCTCCATGTCGATGTTGATGGACTGCTCCATTTCTCGGCGCAGGCTCGTCACCGTACCAGTGGGGTAGGACACGTTCGTTAAGCGACCCTCGGTGTCGTAGCTGCAAACAAAAAGTTGTGTATTGCATGAATATGCAGGTTGCAATGTTTCCTTCACTCTCAAAAGGATCAAAGAGATATTATTATTATTATTCATTCCTTCTTTTATATCACTTTATGATGTATACAGGGTCATTGGGACCTGGAACATATCCCAGGAGACTTATGGCATGAGGCGGGGTAAACCCTGGACAAGGTGCCAATCCTTTGCAGGGCATACTTACACACACACACACACACACACACACACACACACTAGGGGCAATCTGGCAGCACCAATTAAAACCGCAATTAATCTGCATGTCTTTGGACTGTTGAAACCCACCAAGCACGGAGAGGAACACTGTGCACACAGACCTGAGGCAGGGATCGAACCCTCGACCCTGGAGGTGCAAAACCACAGCTCGCCAACCACTAAGCCACCACTATTAAGATTATTAATATTACACACAAATATTATCACAGATCACACTGAAATTATTTTAAACATAACTTTTTATTAGCAGATCTTGTTTTCAGTAAAATGACTGTACTGCAGTACTTCTGCCACTAGATGGCACTAAAACTGTTTGGAAGATTTTTTGTTTTGTTGATGAAAATGAAAGCAGCTCATTTCAAATGAAAACGCTCATTCGTCTGCTTCTGTTGCCATAACAGTAATTTTAAAAAAAAACCTGGAAATATATGATATTTATCATCCCGCAATACAATTGACAAAACAAATTTGGTGTTTGAGATTATAATTAATGTCCTTATTAATATCATTATCCTTCATTACTAAATTAGATTGTTCAAATGTTATTAGACTTTTCATAACATTTACAACTATGACATGACAGTTGATGAACATATCAAGTTTATTTTTACAAAAAAATTTTTGACGTAAGGAAGGGTTTCAGGCTTGTACGAGTTCGAAAGTTATGGCATCATTTGGTTCCAGTTTTTTAAAAATATGAACATAATAAATATGTGATAATATATATACATATATATAAGTAATGACATATAAGTGGATAATTTCCAACAGCCACTTACTGGAGTCATTTATTTCTTTGGCTGAATTTCAGAGAAAGCAATATTTCAGCATTATGTAATAAACATATTTATTTAGTGATGTGTCTGAATAAATGGCGAGCCGAGCTATTTTGCTACACATCAGCAAATGAAGACATTATTATCCGTACATGAATAAGTAAATCCAAATAAATCTCAAACAGCTAAGTTTAAAATATAATATTGGGTCATAAAGTGATTTATGAGTTGGCATAGAACTACAGTTTTGTTCTCTACACATGTTCTGTCTATGTCTATTTAAATACTTTTTTATAAATACGTTTTTTAAGTACTTAAGCCTTTTACATCTACTCACTCGTAGAAGTTGGTCCACCCTGACTCGTCAGCTTTGGAGGCGAGCAGCTCCGTGTTGGTGGTGTACGTGAGCAGTGCCACTTCCTGGTTCAGGGCGGAAACGGAGCGCAGGTTTCCGCTCGCATCTGTTCCCAATGTCACCACCTGGTTCTCAGGAAGCAGTAACAGCCGCACCACTCCACCCGCCTCCCTCCTGATCTTCAGGGTGTTGTTGGAGCTATCAGTGACCGAGGCGAGTTCTCCGTCCGCGCCGTAGCTGAAGTTATAGAGCGCGAGGCCTGTGACGAGACTGAGCGTTTGCTTGTGTAGGCCATCCTCAGTGAACACGTACAGCTCCTGCTCCAGTGCCGATCCCAGCTCGTACTGTCCCACCGCGTTCATGCTCGGCTGGTTGGCCCGCACCGATCGCACACGGATGTTGTTCAGGTCTGCAATGTAAAGTGTGCCGTCGGGTGAGACCACCAGCGAAGCGGGCGTGTTGAGGTTGGCATCGGCAGCATAGCTGTCGTCCCCGGAATAGCAGTTACAGTTGACGTCGTTCTTACAGTCGCACTCGGACGTAGCGCCGGCCAGCAGCGAGATCTCGCCGTCTGCGCTGACCTGCCGCACCCGGTTGATTTTCTTCTCGTCGCTCTCCGCGATGTAGAGCACGCCCGAATGGGAGACGGCGATGGCTGTGGCGCTCTCCAGCGCCGAGTGGATGGCCAGCCTGCTGAGGGAGTAGTCGATACCAGGGACCTGGCAGTGCATGGGCCGACCAGCCACGATGCTAACCTGCTGGTTCTCAGTGATTCGCAGGACGACGTTGTTCTCTAGAACGTACAGCGAGTTGTCCATGGGGTTGACGGCCAGGTCAGTGGGCCACTCCAGACGCACCTACACACAAACATAAACAGGATGACTGTCTATCAGTTTGAAGGGTCTCTTCATTCTAGGGCATGTTACAGACTGATGGCCCGGATCTTTCCTCTGTACGAGTGGTTGTCGAACAAACAATGCAAGCATCTGGGCCATGAGTAATGAACCTTTAGTGGAAAGACGGAGAAGGAACTAGTCAGACGGAGACACAAAAGATGATGATGGAGTATGTGATGGGCCACAGATTTGAGAGTGCGTGCAAGGTTGAGAGAGAGAGAGAGATGGAGGCCATTTTCCACACCATAAATTACCAGTATGTTTTTGACCAGCCACTCGTTCAGTACCAAATGTTCCACTTTAATGAATTTGGTATAAATGATATTTCGAGGTAGTGCTAGAAAAATTGTTCTGATTGGATCCGGATACCACAAACAGAAGAAATGGAAAACAATAAAATGTCAGAATAGTAGTAACACTGATCCTTAAAAAAACGCAAGAAAAAAAAAAAATCTAAAATCGTATTTTGTTATCTTATTTGCTGCTTGTGCATTGATTCAATCAGTACCACATTTTAGCATATTAATATCACCGTAATGCTTTCTCATTTGCGCTTATCATTGACAAAATATCATGCTTTGGTGGCAGCTAATATAAGCCAAATAGCAGATATCAGTCTGAACATTTCCTCCATACTAAACCATAATTGTGATGTTGCCTTCGCTTTAACAGCCATCGGTCATGTTGGTGGGAGTCAACTCTCTCAATAAACAGCTAGAGGAGGAAAGCAGAAAGAAGTGGAAGAAAGAAAGAAAAGAGGAGTGTACACCGACCTGGCTGACGTCCATGCTGGTGTCACAGCTGAGAGGCCTGACGGCGGTCAAATCGTTGGTTTTTATCAGAGTGGAGATGATGCCGTTCTGATCCACCTTTCGGATCATGGTGGCGTCCACAAAGTACATGAGGCCGTTCTTATCCACGGCGATGCCTGTAGGTGAATGCCACAAATATAATAATAATAAGAAGAACTATACCTTTCATAACGTTCAGCGCGAACAGGCTCGCAAATTCATGTTCTATTCACTGCGAAGGAAGGTTCAGCCAAACAGTGCTGACAATCTTCATAAGTTAAACACCTGCGCTGATGGCTCTGTTGAGATACAGATTAGCATTCTCAGCCTGTCTGATGATGTCTAAACATGTTGATGAGCTGTCTTCTAAAGACTAGATAGACTGCTTTAAAGCAGCTCTGATCCTCCTCGCAGAGCAACATCTCTGCTCTGAGCAATATATCAAATCAATACACAAAATAAAGCATGAGATATTCATATCTACTGTACCATGCGTCTTTCAAATGTAATACTAAAAATGAATAATTAGCTAACATTATAGAAAGAAATGCTGATCTGTTGGCAATGGTGCACACCACTACTCATAACATCTGTGTGATAAGGCTGCCGAAAACACACGGAAACGGTTTTTTATACCTAATAAAAATGCAAATGAGTCGAAAGCTAAAACAGTGTTTTGACATTAAATTCAGTATATTTTTGGAAATTCTCGCATTTTAGTGTCTGTTTGCATTCGTAAGTAAGAAAAAAAAATATTGCTCACAAATAAGCAAACTATTTTTGAAAATAAATAAATAAATAAATAAACGAATTAACATTTTCTTTTATAAGATTATGAACTAACAGCTATAAAAAAAAAAATCCATATGGATTAAAATAAAGCAGATGCCTAAGAGCCTTTGATTGGATAATTACTGCAGTCATTAATATGTTTCACCTGGGACTAGTTCTTTTAATCCTAATTAATACAAAGAGTTGCTTCTTATTTCCTAAACACCTGTCTCTGAAGATGTATCCTGTGGTCCTCGAAAAAGATGATGACGTGCATCAAGAAAAGAAAACAACAAAATTACTGGAATTTACATTTTGGCATTCGACCTTTGACAGACGCTCTTATCCAGAACAGCTTACACTTTTTACTGCATTATACATCTGAGCAGTTGTGGGTTCGGGGCCTTGCTCAAGGGGTCTGAACCTTAATCACTGAGCTGTGGTCAGGAAAAAAAGAGAAAAAAAGGAGGCGCTTTGCATAGTGCCCACTGTACGATTATCACATCTATGGAGTCTTTATTTTACCCGCTGGAAGTGTTTGAGATGTGCTATTGAGTGCTTCGACTCTCCCGTAATCGATATGAGGTCGCTGCGAAAAGTTAATGCAGCTCTGGATGGAAATAATTCCATGTAATTTTGCATGAGATTGAAAAGTTGGAATAATGGCACAGTGAATGTTGTACGTAATCAAAGCTAAAGACGGCCCAATATAAATTTAGTTCTAAGCTCACTTTAAAACCATTTTGCTTCGGCTCTGATCTCGTGCCGCCTATCAAATGTTAAACCGCTGTTATATGTTTTATAGAATCATAAAACATAATCGTAAGCTTTGGTACTGGAATTTCAATCTAGATAAACACAGACAGGGTGGAATGTCAAAAACAGACAAAGCTGCTTATTTTCCCTGAGCACATCATTTGACTGAATGCCCAAAATTTAATCTTTTAATAAAAATCAATAATAACAACATC
This sequence comes from Platyallabes tihoni, assembly GCA_030068045.1. Taxonomy (NCBI): domain Eukaryota; kingdom Metazoa; phylum Chordata; class Actinopteri; order Siluriformes; family Clariidae; genus Platyallabes; species Platyallabes tihoni. The sequence continues at coordinate 4,491,674 of JAQQZS010000011.1, forward strand.
TAATAACAACATCTAATGCCCTCATTTGCAGTAAACAGGACAGACAGCGCTGCTCACCTCTGGGGCTCATCAGTGTGGCCTCCACGGCTTTGCCCCCGTCCCCGCATCGTGACTCGTCGAAGGGCACGCACTGCTCGCCCGTGCCCGCCACCACCTGAGCGTTGTCCATGAGTGGGCGGACGCCGCTCAGCGAGCGCACGCGGTAGATCTGTCTGGAGTTGGTGTCTGACAGGAACAGCGCTCCTGAGACCGGATCCACTGCCAGGTAATACTTGTGGCCGGGGCTGTTGCTATGGAAATACGGAAAATGGAAGGAATTTTCTTAATAGTCTTGGGCCAAGAGCACCGTCACCTTGGTGAGCATGATAAAATGTTAAAAGCTCATCTGAGCAGAGTAATGAGACTTCTAAAATAAGCTATAAAAAAGACATCACTTTGATAGGAATGCAAAATGGAAAGATAGTGGATAAAATACAGGGGATTAATAGGAAAAAAAAAGTGAAAATCTCTGCTACTGGAAACTTTCCCGTGTTAAAGGTACGAATCGTGGTTTTTAAAACGGGTTTAAATCTATAATGAGGAAATAATTCGATAAATACTCTAAGTACTGTAATTCTTCATTTCTTCAATAATTCTTCATTACTGTAATACTGCTTCATTTCACGCTTCTCTTTTATTCTCGGCCCAGAACATCGCCAGGGTGTTGATTATAATCCGTGCGTCTCAGACTGAGATCTAAAATTCTCAGAATTTACAGCTAAACTATTCAGCATGCGAGGCCATGCCGCTTACCTGTGCCTCAGATCTTTATTTCTTCAATGCCGAGTCATATGGGCACAAAAAAGGAGAAAGAAAGAGACGCATAAGATTCCAACAGAAACTGTACATTTCTTTCTTTAAAAAAAAAGCAAAAAAAAAAGCACTACAACACATCAGTCTTACCGTAGCTCCAGAATGGCTGTGGTGTTAAGGGAAGGGTACACCCTCCTGACGAAGTTGAGGTCGCCCACGTACAGGTTGCCCTCTCCGTCACACGCCAGAGCCACGGGCGCCAGCAGCTTGTTGCCCTCGGCAAGGCCGCTGCAGCTGGGGCAGGAGATGCTGCGTCGCCTCCCGTTTCCCATGATGCTGCTGATGACTGGAGGCTGCTGCTTAGATATGAAGACGTTCTCCCCAGAGCCTTTATGGAGAATACCTGAGAGACGCAATTAAAGACAACGGCATGCATTTATTAACATTTGCAGTAATACACAGGATTCTTTTTTTTTTTTTTAACACACAAATGCCAAGTGGAAATTCTGACATTAGAAGCAGCAGCATTATGGAAAGATGAACTTCATTAATGATAATTATGATGATGGATATATAAATTCGCCAGTCTTCTTTGTCTAGATCTTTTTCATAATAAAAAAAAAACTATGCACAATGATCAGGAAATATGCATGCCACAAAGTGTTTAATTTTTGCCAAAGATTTGCCAATTTAAATAATTTCATTCATTTATAGCTACATGTACAGTAATAGTGTGTAATATTCCTAACAGCTCCGTCTCAACCTTCCGTTCTTTTTTCTTTCCTTGATCAAAAAAAAAAAAAAAATGCAGCTTGTCTTGTCACAAAAAATACACAAAGCGTTTTTTTTCTAACCTCGCGTCAGAACTTTACCTTTGACACTGCAGGCTCCTCCCATTAACCCTAACGAACCCAGAAAACTTCACCCTATCAATAATTACACGGGTTTTTTTCATTATGTTTGGAGCATCTGCATATCTCCCTGTATACTTGTTACAATCAGACTGAACACATTAATATAACCCGCACAGCTGTAACAACTGTCGGTGCAGCTCTTATAGATAATTAATTAACACCTTCTGACCAGAAATGAGATTTCATCAGTGCTGTGGGTGCGAAGTGTTACATACCAGTTGTCTAATAAAACCTCATGCTCACTAATCAGCAGATCGGCAGCGCGTACCGCGCCTGTCGGATCGACATATTTGCATTTTATAACCGCCGTTTTATATTTAGTGCTGGCGATATAAAAAAGAGATTGTCTCTCGGATCATTACTGTGTTGAGTCGTTTAGCTTTAATGTGCTTGGATCCTTTTTGTATTCAGCATTCATTTGTAACAGTTCCCAGTGTGTGAGTTCGCGTTCTGGCTCAGATGTGTCGATGTAAATATTTCGTACATCACACACGAACACACACTCTGGACGTTTTGAGGTGTGACTCTGAATGAGAGGCTTTGAATATGCAATTTTAATTACTCATCGTAAAGATATATATATATATATATATATATATATATATATATCACCTGCCAGAGGACGGAATGTGTAGAATAAAACGAGCGGCATGTTAATACAGGCATGGCCTTTTATTCTCAGCGCTATTTCGACATGCATTTTGGACGTAGTGTGAGTAATACCTTATGCTTGTGTGTGTGTGTCAGTAGAATCATCAGTCGGTTCCTTATCGAGTCCTTTCTCCAAGATGAAGTGATACGCAGACTTGCGCAAAATGTTTATGTAAGAGAGCGTGATATGATGTCGCTCTGACGTCAAGCATTAGATATGTTGAATCCTGACGATGAATAGGTCGTGAGTGTCCAAATAAATAACAAAGGGGCAAAACTGGTGGTGCGTTCTAGATGGAAGAAAAGGGAATACATATCCTCTCTCTCTCTCTCTCTCTTTGCCTTGTGTCAGTCACAGACAACTGAGAGCTCATGTATGAGAAAGAGGGTAGCAGTTAAACCAAAAATATAGCTGGCTTAAAGGAAGTCCTAAAGGAAGCACTGGTGTGCCTTCACGCTCGCTGGTCAAGTAGGAAGAGCCGGCTGGTGGGCGGAAACTGGCAGGTGACCAAATCAGGGAGAAAAGCGAGAGACTGAAATTACAGCAAAACATTGTTTACACGTGTCGTTTCTTCTCTATTACTTTGCTATGCCTCAAGTCACCTTAATAACAGCAGCAATTCTGTAAAATAACAATTCCACCGGTGTCCCGCCATCCTGTCAAATTTGTCCCACACTTCCGCTAACTGGATGTGCAATTTAGATAAAGTTTCTGCCGCCTGTTGTTGTTGTTGTTGTTTTTTTTTATTTACCTGCCAATCCAAATAACCCCAAAAGTTCTCTATGAGCTCGAAGCCGGGTGATTTGGCAGGAATGACAACAGTCCCAGAGCTCCATCATGCTCACTGAACAAGATTGGGATTTACTTACAGGCCTGGATTTAAAAGAGTGTCCGAATTATTAAGTTTTAAGATGAATGAAAAGAAGTAGAAGAAATATTGGTTGTTGTGTCCGCCACACCTCAATACACGAACCGGCTGGTGAGATGAACGAACACACATGATGTCTGAAGATCTTTGTGTTTTATCAGCAGCATACTTAAGCTCCTGGCCAGATGCCATCGAAAGAATGAGTCATTAACATGCCAGTCATAGAGAGACCCAGAGACAGACAATAGGAAATACGGTTAAACAAAAGGGATCCAGCAGACACAAGCTGTTATAGCTATAGATAGTGTTACCATATACAGAATCAGGAAGTGCAATAAGGCGGGTTATTTTATGCGCATAGAGGCATGGCCGTAGATCGCTAGATCGATTCCTGTATGTTGTAGCCTCCCGCAGCCGGGGGCTTGGAGACAGCTGATTGGTCGAGCTCTCTCAGCGGGGTGGAATGGGAGGCACTTAGCGCTCTCACATAAAACACGGCTCTACAGCCAATCATGGGTGTCTATGAACTCACGCAAGCCGAAGGAGCGGATAGCACCGTCCTCCGAGTGTCACGCCCAACGGTGTGTGAGCGAACAGTTCGAAAACATGAAGTCGGAGGAAACACGTGATAGTCTTCATCCCTCCCTGATTGGTGGTAGTAGCCTTAACGTGGGAGTGACAGGTGGGAATTGGACACGACTAAATTAGGAAGAAAATCAAGGGTGAAATTAAACCTGAAGCTCCATGTGTGTCCAGCTGCACAACATAACCGAGTGACACTGTAGAGTAAAACACTCCTACTGAAACATGTGACTGGTTAGACTCACCATGGCGCATATTAAGTGTGTGGTGTTTGTCGAGTGACCAGCCTCCCAGGTTCGACGGGGTGAGCTCGTAGCCCTGCAGCACTGCCGTTCTCTTCTCCCACAGGATCTGAGTGGGACACGTCTCATATTCGTATCCAACAGAGACTGGAGTGAATGAGAAAGCGAGAGAGCAGAAGAGACATACAGGGAAAGAAATAGGTTCACACATAGACACACACACACACACACATTTTATGAGCTTAATTTAATTTCACTGCTGACCAGGGACTACACAACTTATTGCTTCAACTAATTTGAAGAGAACAACATAGGTCCAGTAGGCCTTATTATCTGAGTGAGAGGGAGTCTCCATATTAAATGATGTGTGGTTGAGGGAATAGCACTGAGCCACACTGGATGCATTTTTTTCATATTAATAATTGTTTATTTAACTGAGTTTTTTTGTTGTTGCAATTTTCCTGTCTGTCTATTCAAGTCTATTTCCCAAATTGCTTTTTAATTTTCTTCAGTCTTCCTGAGATAGAATTTCTTGATAATGTTTCATTTTTAATTGCGTACTAAAACGAAGGGGAAAAAAATTTAATTGATGAGCTTTATGGTACGCTGCCTTCATTAAAAAAAAAAAAAAAAAAAAAAATAGGACACCCGCAAAGAGAACGCATGTCAAACAGACCTAATATATCCAAGAATTTCCACAGACGTCCAGTAAAATAAAACATTTCTAGATCTTTTTTTCAGAAAACCCTAGAGCTGATCTCGCTCAAGTGAAGCCTTTTAGGCTACGTTCACATTACAAGCCGAGTCGGTCTATTCCGAAAATATATTTTTGGTCGTATCTGATTTGCACTTAATTCCGGTGTTATACGCTAAAATGCCCCCCTGCCATGGATTGTCCCCCTACATAATCGCTATCAAGTATTATATTAGAACATAAATTCATAGATTTACATAGAACATAGATTTATTATTATCAAATATGATATTACTATTATAATAAACCCCAGGCACGTGACAGCCGTCAAGACCATTAATACAAATTATTGTATAATGTTTATTTTGTGGCACATTTATTTTTCAGGGCTTTGTCATGAATATGCAAATAAACATTTATATATAATAAATATAAATATTTTTTATGATGAAAAATTGGACAAAACTAATTTTATTATAAAATTAACAATATAAAAGTATACATGTTGTATATGAAAAAAAATATATATATTTTTTCATATACAACATATTTATTTTCATATTGCTTATTTGATTTTATTGTCTCATGTAATTTGTAATTTGTAAACCATTAACCTATGAATTTATGTTCTAATACAATATTTGATAGCGATTTTGTTTGGGGGGGGATCCATGGCAGGGGGGCATAACACCGGTTCACATTCATATATAATGCAGACGTGTCTATACTCTGCAAACATCAATACATCTTTGCTCACACCATCTGAGCTAAAGAACGTCATGTGCTCGTGCTTGTATATTTTGCTCTGGAGGATGCTGAGCGTTTAGAGGTCCAGACGAAGGAAGGAAGCAAAACAAAAACAAACGTGTAATGTGAATGTGATACACTTTAGCTATGAAAAAACGTCAGCGAAAAACGTAGCATGAATTCTGATCTGCTCGTTCTCATTCAAGCTGCATGACCGCGTATCGGATGTGTATCTGATCCGGCACCGAAAGTGACTCAGATCTAATCTGAATAACATCAGATTAGTGTGTTCACACGGCCCTAAAAAAAAAGTCACTAGAATTGAGTCACATCAGGCTGGTAATTTGAACGCAGCTGTTTTAAAATAACATTTTAAGATATTTGTTGCTTGTGCTTGAATGCCTTTTTCACTCCATCTATCCAGGACGCATTACAGACCACAACCTCCACCTTTTCCACCTATCACCTTTTGTGATACTTGAAATAGAACATAATCACATGACAAGCTCAATCAATCATATGACCAGACTCCGATAACTCCAGTTATCTGGACCACACAGATACTAGAGAAAACAAATGTACTGCAAGCAAACACTCTGTGCACCCTAAGAGCACTCACCTACAGCCTCAGCCAGGCCATACACTCTCTGCCTGTAGGCGTCCGTCTTGTCCCAGATGTACATGTAGGCCAGGTTGGGTGAGGCGTGGAACCACTTCTGAAACAGATGACCCTCGATGGCCACCATCAGATGCACCTTGGCCAGGCTGACAGGCACTTGGGCGGTAGTCATGGTGACTTTAAGGAGGGCGTGGTATCCGGATGTCCTTGAGCTCAGATAGCACAGGTTCAGACTAGAACCGGGGATCTCCACTTGTTCATGAAGAACCTAAAAGAACGCGAGTGAAATAAAGAAGCATTAATTAGTGATGATTGACGGTTCCCTCTTATTTTTAACGCATACAGTAAATTACATCAATGTGAGGCATTAAATTACATTAATGTATTCGGGAAATACATTAAATATGGTAAATAAAGAAAGAAAGAATGCACGTATTATCTGCATGTTATGCAGCTTTTCAAAGCAGCGAAAAAAATAATCTCCATGAAGACAATATTACACAAAGGCAAAGAAGGTTACAGGTGATTAAAGAGACGCTCCAGGGAACCGATGCTCTTTTACACTGCTGTGAGTCATTGTTTTCTTAGTTTTACCAAGCTACTGCATATTATTGCCCTTCAGGCAAACTGTTTTAAAGCCCCAGGCTCCTCTCATTATTTTATTTTCAGGTTTCATTAGAAATTCAGTTTAGCATTTTTTTTCGTTAATGACTGACTGAGGAATGTGGAGCTTTTCTGTGGAGCAACATGCGAAACATGTTTAACTTAAAAAGAAACAGATATTAATGTATAAATAGAAATAGACATTATAAAACATACTGTATATAAGGTTGTTTCATGTTATAGATGTTTACAGCTTGTCTTTGTTGTAAGGTACAGAACTCAAACAAGAATCACAATTACTGAATTCATTTAATAAATGATAATATTCATATCCAAAGTTTTCCTCATACACCATGATCACGCTTATCCTTAATAGCTTTCATTCCCGGTTAGTATTACCATGTTTCTCGTTAAGCAAGCATGTGTGTGTGTGTGTGTGTGTTTGTGTGTGTGTGTGTACCTGGCTTTCGGGTATAATGTGCTTGTCTGCGGGGTTGGAGCTAAAGAAGGAAGACAGAGGAGAGGGCATGAGCACAGGGTCAGGTCTGACAAAGGCGCTCAGGTCACAGCTTGGGACGACGGTCTCCTGCGTCTTTATGACCAAAGTGTCCATGGTGTAGAAGCTATTCCAAGGCAGCCACACGGTTCGCTCCTGCTTCAGAAACGGAGCTCGCTCAAAGCGCAAGGTCAGAGACGCGCCCCCGTTAGCCACCAGGTCAAACCTGAAGACGCAGACAGAATCGTAAACCTAGGATTCCTCATCCACACTTCCCATTATTCCCATTATATACTGTGTGAAACAAAACACGGTGTTTATATCGATAGACTTTGCTGATGAAACCGTCTGTATGGATACTCACATGCCATCCTGACGAGTCATGGTGTAACCGTAATGTGGGTAGTTCACGAAGCTCACGTTGACACCCACCAGAGGAGTGCCATCAGATGTCAGGACCTGTCCACGAATCAGAGACGCCAGGCTACACACGCCGATACAAAGACAAAAGCAAAAAGACAAAAACAAAAAATGTCATGTTTATTACTACATAGACCACATGGGAGCTCTCATGTTGAATGGTGGGTCAGTAGTTTATGATCAGGACTATTGATTACAGGATTAGAGGCCAAGACTGGGAACTAGAAAGCCAAGCGTGTCACATAACTGTAAGGATAAAAGCATTTGGAATAAATGAGCTGACATGGCTGGGAAAAACGAGCTCTTATGGAATAAAGTAAAATAATTATACAAACCAATGCAAAAAATATAAAATAGTAATAACAATAACAATAATAACAATATATATATATATATATATAGACTCGAGGGGTTTTATCTCACCGCGAAACCAGATTAATCCATTTTGGCAGTTTTGAGAAAATCGAGTTTTTGCAAAAGATACTACAGTTTGTTACTACTGCCTCAAGGGTGTTAAAAAGCACAACTGCCAAAATATTGTGTCAAACTAGTTTTGGTTATAGCAGAATGATTTCTGTATTACAGTACTGTGCAAAAGTGTTGACCCTCCCCTCATTTCTTTATATTTTGCCCAGTATTTTTTTTTTATGTAGTCTTGAGGAATAGTACTCCAGGCTTCCTGAAGGACTTTCTGGCTCTCATTTTTCTGCCTCACAAGTTTTGTATCTCATTTTCAGTCCAGTTCCTGCATCTGAGCAGTTTCAGAGAAGTATTTTTGTTTGTTAAGCCACACAGTGATCTATGAATCATTCAAGCATAAAAAAACGCAATTACCTTAAGGCATGAACCAGTGTGCTACTGGTGATGCTGAATGCTGAGTGTTTGGACCAGACGAGAGGGGAAATGAGGCTGCTGCTGAGGTTGTTACATAAATAACTGATTTTTAATTGTACTTTGCAGCCTGTTGTGGTAAAACATTTGTTTTTGTTTCTTTAATTGAAATTAATTCAATATGAAGAAATGAGGGATACTGTATTTTGCAAAATGCTATATATCCACCTCTTACATTTTTCTCAAATTGATAAATCTGAGTCTGCAAAAGTTTGTTGCAGAGTAAATACGCACTTCAGTATCATTTATGTGTTGGTGCTTTGACAACTGTCTCTCACAGCCAGATGCCCTGATCACAATTTGATCCTGGTTCAATGTTGCTCAAATCCTTAAGCTTGCCTATTTTTCCTGCTTCAAACACATCACCTTCGAGGCCTGATTATTCCCTTGCTGCCTAACGGGCGCCACTGCAACGAGATAATCAATGTGGTTCATTTCACCTGTCAGTGGTTTTAATGTCACGGCTGATCGGTATAAATAATTTATGGTTTTATTTTGTTTTTTTTCCTGACCTCCCCATCCTCATCAGTCTAGAAGATATGAAAAGCATGAAATCTGAAATAAAATGATTTAACGTTACCTGTGCCAAAGCACTGCCTCTATTGCTTCAATGTGCTTTCATGTGCTTTGCTAAAGCGATAAAAGCATGCCAACTGCTCTCCCACTGTTCTCAGTTGCACAAAAGTTGAAAACATCCTGTCTCTGTGTGTGTGTGTGTGTGTGTGTGTGTGTGTGTGCTTATTTGTGTGTGTGGACCTGTCAAATTCCATTTCGCATTGCTCAAATGTGTCTGCAATGGAAATGTGTGTGAAAAAGCAACAGCTTCTGCAGTAGACATGAAAGCTAGATTATTATGAAAACATATTTACGGGAATATATGAGCCCTGTGACATTAATATGATGGAAATGTGTTTCAGTGATGGAGTGAAATGCACGGGTGAAAAGAAAATGGCAGGATTTGGTCATGGATTCGCTGTTGAAAGGGGGGAGAAAAAAAAAGCAGGTAGAATAAAATGGCAGTGTGTTGGTGAATATCCAGCAAGTGATTAGATTGTTTACAGAAATTCCGATATTGTGTTTACAACTTACACTTCAGTGGCAAATTAATTCCAGGGGTTTTAATTAGCCTGTGAGAATGTGTCCGCTGGCTTATTATGCAATGTTTTGGGTCCACTGGCTGACCTTGATTTCCTCGTGGTCATATTAAACTCTTTTGATTAGCACCTGATTCTTCTTCTTCTTCTACTTCTTATTAGTCGAACCAGTGTATTATTACTATTATTATTATTTTATATATATTTTTAATTTCATTTTAAAGTAACTGTGCGTTAAGACACTTTAATACACCATATCCAGACACTTTATCTGATTCTAAATTATTTGAAGAACCAAACTGACTCCTCCCCTATACAGGTAGTCCCCTACTTACGAACGAGTTTGATCCCTGGAGCACGCTCGTAAGTCGGATTTGTTCTTAAGTCTGACGAAGTCTTAAGAGTCTTATACATCTTTAACACGAATATACAATGTAAAGCATAGCAAGCCACTTGACTAAATCTGTCCCTTTTCTCCACACTGCCATCATGTGGCCAAAAACTGTAATCACGTCTAAGGAAATGAATCTCACAGTGAAATGTACTGTACCAGTGCGCAAGGGGAATCCCCGTCGCCATTTTGTTTCAGAGCTGTTTTCCACTTTATTGGACTCTGTTTTTTGAGGATTTTCCGAAATTAGGATTATTCACCATCAGGACAGCTTTACAGGACAGACATTTTCTATCATCGTGCTCCCGGACTGATTCATTGAAACCGGTGAGGCAGAATCATTTCTACCCCACCCGCACACACATATACAATGTATGCGAAGTTAGACATTTTATACATTCTCTTACACACTGAAAATATTGTATATAATTGTAAATATTGGTATCTGATGCACTGCAGTGTCTATTGTATGTAAATACACGTTAGCTATTTCCGTGAATTGTTCGCATCTATGAATGTTCGTAGAACCGCGGTCTGTTCATATCTGTGGAAATTCGTAACTCAAATGTTCATAACTCGGGTGTTTCTTGTGTGTTTGTCAGGTAATACGAATGATAACTTACCTGGCATTGAAGGGATTACTTCCTAGTATAATGTGAGTGCTGTCTCTTCCCAACAGCACCTTGATTCTGTCGTAGAAAGAGCTGACTTGCTTGCCGGCTGATTGGCTTTGCTGAATGATCTGGAGCGGGTCACGTGATCCACGGCATAGCGAATTACTCAGGCAAGAGCTCTGAACGCAGCAGTCTGGATCCATGCAATCCACCAGGCCATCTTAAAACAGGAAACACAACTTAAGGGTATGTTTGAAAAAAAAAAATGATATTATGCAGCCAGCTCCAGAATTTTTGGCACCCTTGGCAGAGTTGGGGAGGAAACAGAGGTTATGAAAAACATCTTTGTGGATCATTAGGTTTATCTCAGACCACTGAACATATACAGTAGGAGACCTTAAAATACGTTTTTATACTGTATGAAATGACAATTAAAACAATCTTGAAACATCCTAAGCAGAAATATACTGAGTGGTCAGATGCCTTTTTGGCACTTACAGTGAAAAACCACAAGCTCTAGAATAGCTGACATGAAAGATCAACTCACGCAAGAATGTTCTGTAATTAACCATATGCATGCACAAAATGTTTTCCCAATTTTTAACTGTCTAGACTGGCTGAACCTGTGACCACTGTACCCTCAAATTAACATTTTTCATCGTCACCTCATGATATAAGGATGTGATGCTATTCTGCTCGACAGGATTGCAAAAAAAGAGTTACGAGTTACCAATCTTGTCAATTTCTCCTGGATGGTTCTTATTTTTCCGCACTATAATATGTAAGGTTTATTGAATGCTGTGCATGAAGCTTGCAGAAGATCAGCAGTTAAATACTCAACCCAGCACATCTGGCACTAACGATCATGCCATGGTCAAAATCCCTGAGATGACAGATGGCATGAATGAATAATCAGCGGTATAAGTGTTCCTATTAAAGTGGCTGGTGCGTTTAAACTCTGACTGCCAGCTTAATCCTAAAGCTGACATTATGTTTTCGGTTTTAGACACTACACTGCTTAAATATGAAGTAAGCCAAACAAAATAACAAGACAGAATGAGTCTGCTAAATATAATCATGACTCAAATGAGAATGTTTACTGCTACGGCTGTAATTAGATCAGCAGACTTTAATGAGAAGACAACGCCCATGCTTAATGATGTTCTAATTCAGACTTTCTCTATCTGTCCATCTATCTGTCTGTCTCAGACTCAGTTTCCCTTCCACACACACTCTTTCCGTCTCGTCTTTTCAAAAAAAAAAAAAATTTCTATCAAATTTACATCAAAGTCATGGGGAACATCACTCATAATCCTGGGGGGCTTTTCTTCTTTTCTTCTTTTCTATAATCTCTCTCCAACTCCCTCCGTCTCTGTCTCTCTGTTTCCATACTCTTTTTAAACACTATTCCCCAAATACTCAAGTCTCATCCGTCTGTAACACGCAACAAACATTCACTGCCAACGACTTTTACTGGCCTTTGTACTTTCTGACTCAACTGTCTCTGATCTGCACGGTCTCTCTGAAGTAACTCCCCTGTAGCAGGAAAAAGAAAACAGAGTGAGAAGAAAAGGAAATACATGTGCTTGTGGCAGATAGAGAAAGAGAGACAATGAAAGTGTGTGTGTGTGTGTGTGTGTGTGTGTGTGAGAGAGAGAGAGAGAGAGAGAGAGAAGAGAAAGGAGAAATGTAGTGAAGGACAAACAACCTAATCTCTTCGCGCAACGCCGGGGGTTAAATTGGAGGCAGGCTCAAGGGAGCTGTGAACACCAATTAAAGTTGAGCTCTGCTACTGTAATTTGATGGAAATATAAATCATAGCATATTATAATAGTGATAAGGATAATGATGATGATGTAATGCATGCCACAACTGACACATAGCATGCCACAAGCAGAAATATTACATTCTGGACACAGAATAACGGTGAAAATGAAAGCCTTAGGAAAGAAAGGAAATATAACGAATACTTTTTAATCACATTTCCATGATATCAATGTTATGGATTTTAAATAACATATATACTGTAATTCCCTCCAGAATTATTGGCAGAAAACACATTAATAACTGAAAATCTTCATTCTACTGGTAGAGGATACTATTTGTTCTAACAAGATTTGTTCTTTTTAAAAAAAGAAAATTATTAGATTTCTTTAATGAGAACATCTTCCTATAGATACACTACCAGTCTTTCCTGATTTTTTATTTCTTTCTAAATTGTAAAATAATATTGAATGAATCCAACATATGCAATAATCTCCTTTGAACAGTAATTAAACCTTTAAACATAATCATAATCTGAGGTTATGTTAATTAAGGTAAAGAATCCTATTAAATTATTTGACACATATACCTTATAGCACAGTAAAGTTATTATTATTATTATTATTATTATTATTAAACTGACCTGTCGGTGTTGATGTTACTTACAGTAACTACCTAATGCCATATGTATTATTTCATAGTTTTAAAATCTCCACTATTGTTCTAGAATGTAGAAAATAAATCACAAAACATTAAGTTCGAAGGTGTGTACTTTTGTGAACTTTTGACAGGTACTGTACATGCAAGTAAAATTATATTTTACTTTCAGTCCCTCTGGAATTCTGTAATTGCCTTTAAGCATGCCATGTTTCCCAGGGGTGTACATACAGTATGAGAGGACATGGGCCTTTTGAGATCTGGTGGAGTTCACACCTCGGATCCTCAGCTCTGATTTTGTGACATAATATTATTAATGTTTTGGCTGTAAGTAAAATCCCTCTATTATCCATTATTATGGAAAAACTCCAAAAGATAACCAGTTTCTTCCCACCTCCGCCAGTAAGTGGATGTGTTATGTTGAACAGCTCTAGGGGTGAGTGATACAGCTAATGATATCTGGTATTATCTCAGAATCCACCAAAACTCTGACCAGTCCAAAGCTTTTACTCAAGATGCTACATTTAACATTTCTAACATTTAACTCGAAGACCGGCAAAGTATTTTAAAAAGCATGGAATCCTGGTGCTGGCTACTTTTTAGCTAAATCACGACAGGTTGTGTATTGATGTTGTATTGATGTTAATGGGATGCTTTGAGCATTCAATACTGCAGCTGCTCGCCAGACTCTGAATCACTCTCGCTAGTTTCTAAAGCATTAGCTGAGTCAGAATCGGCCAATATTCCATCTAATGTTTCAGCTGCAGTGGTACGTTTACTTCTATGTGCATTTTTTAATGCCTACAACACTTTTAGCAAACACATACGCAATGTCTACTAGACAGAAACCTAAGGTTCCCTTTTCTGCCTGGAAATATCCTGGGCTAAGGAGTTCTGCTGCAACCAATAGAATATTGGAATAACAATAGGACATTATTTATTTGCATGAGACAGCCAATCAGTTACTTGTAAACATGGTTACCATTGCAACGTCTTTAGGTTTCGACCAATCAGTGACCTTTAAACAGGGTTACCAATGGAACGTCTTTAGGTTTTGACTAATCAGTGACTTGTGAACAAGGTTACCAATGTAACGTCTTTAGGTTTCGACCAATCTGTGACCTGTAAACAGGGTTACCAGTGGAACGTCTTTAGGTTTCGACCAGTCA
>JAQQZS010000011.1:4511627-4522433 GCA_030068045.1 Platyallabes tihoni
TACAATGACTGAGGCGTGGCATTTGTGTCTATCTGCTACAATTTAGGAGGCGTGGCCTTTGTGCCTATCTGCTACAACGAAAGGAGGCGTGGCCTATTTGTCTTTCTGCTACAATGACTGAGGCGCGGCCTATGTGTCTTTCTGCTACAATGAAGGAGGCGTGGCCTATTTGTCTTTCTGCTACAATGAAGGAGGCGTGTCCTTTGTATCTATCTGCTACAATGAAGGAGGCGTGGCCTTTGTGTCTATCTGCTACAATGAAGGAGGCGTGTCATTTGTGTCTATCTGCTACAACGAAAGGAGGCGTGGCCTATTTGTCTTTCTGCTACAATGACTGAGGCGTGGCCTATGTGTCAATCTGCTACAAAGAAGGCGGCGTGGCCTTTGTGTCTATCTGCTACAATGAAGGAGGCGTGTCCTTTGTGTCTATCTGCTACAATGAAGGAGGCGTGTCCTTTGTGTCTATCTGCTACAATGAAGGAGGAGTGTTCTTTGTGTCTATCTGCTACAATGAAGGAGGCGTGTCCTTTGTGCCTATCTGCTACAATGACTGAGGCGTGGCCTTTGTGTCTATCTGCTACAAGGAAGGAGGCGTGGCCTTTGTGTCTATCTGCTACTATAAAGGAGGTGTGGCCTATGTGTCTACCTGCTACAATGAAGGAGGTGTGTCATTTGTGTCTATCTGCTACAATGAAGGAGGCGTGGCCTTTGTGTCTATCTGCTACAACGAAAGGAGGCGTGGCCTATTTGTCTTTCTGCTACAATGACTGAGGCGTGGCCTATGTGTCAATCTGCTACAAAGAAGGCGGCGTGGCCTTTGTGTCTATCTGCTACAATGAAGGAGGCGTGTCCTTTGTGTCTATCTGCTACAATGAAGGAGGCGTGTTCTTTGTGTCTATCTGCTACAATGAAGTAGGCGTGTCCTTTGTGTCTATCTGCTACAATGAAGGATGCGTGTCCTTTGTGCCTATCTGCTACAATGACTGAGGTGTGGCCTTTGTGTCTATCTGCTACAACAAAGGAGGCGTGGCCTTTGTGTCTATCTGCTACTATAAAGGAGGCGTGGCCTTTGTGTCTATCTGCTACTATAAAGGAGGCGTGTCCTTTGTGTCTATCTGCTACAATGAAGGAGGTGTGTCATTTGTGTCTATCTGCTACAATGAAGGAGGCGTGGCCTTTGTGTCTATCTGCTACAACGAAAGGAGGCGTGGCCTATTTGTCTTTCTGCTACAATGAAGGAGGCCTTGGCCTTTGTGTCTATCTGCTACAATGAAGGAGGATCTGCTTTTGTCTCTGTTAAACACAGGACACTTTAAACCTTAACTAACAGGAGCAGGAAATAAAAATAAACAAAACGAAAATGGGAATTTTTAAGGTACTGTCAGAAGAGAGCATTATTAAAACAACTAATTAAACCACCAGTACCAACAACAACAAGAGTTCAGTCGCTTGGTCATCCCCTTTGAAGATGAAAAAACTCCAGCTGTGAGTAGTCTGGCTGTAATCATCATAAATCCGTATATATCAAAGCGCTTTGTGCGTTTATTTCACTTTGTGGCAGCTGACAACATTACAGCTGTAAGTGACTGGTAACATTAAATCCTTTGAGTGAACAGCTGTGAACAGCTCTGTGTGCGTGTGTGTGTGTGTATTCACCGATGGTGCAGTGCTCGCCGTTCCAGCCCTGCTCGCACTGGCACTTGCCATCTCTACAGGTGCCATGTTTCACACACAGCGGGTTACACAGCCTCTGATCACATCCAGCACCTGCCCAGCCCTCCTCACAGTGACACACACCACCCACACACACACCGTGGCTCCCGCAGTCTGCAGAACACACCTCTGCACAAGGAGAGAGAGAGAGCGAGAGAGAGAGAGGGGAACAGAGATCAAGTTTACAAAGTGACAAAGATAAAATAATGTTTCAGAAGAAATGAGGAAATAGCATGCAATAGAATAAAGAGAGAACTAGAAAAAACATAAAAAGGAGAGAGAGTATAAAGAGGAAGAAAGTCAAAAGTGGAACGGAATTAAGTGGAAGAAGAAAAAGAATCGAAACACAGTCTAAGAGAAGTGGCAGAGAAATAAGGAAAGAGAGAATGAAGAGGAGAATAACACAAGAAGAGGAAATGGGAAGGAAGAGAAAAACAAAAGAGAGAAGCCGGTAGAAGAATATGAAATCAAATGGAAAGTGGAGATAAAAAGAAGGTAGAAAGTAGAAAAGAGGAACAAATGAATGAGAAAAAAAACAATATGGAAAAAGATAAAGAGAAAAAGAAACAGGATTGAGTACAAAGGATGAGAGTGAAGGGAGGGAGAAAAAGAAATGAAAGAGAACATATGAGAAAGAAGAAAAGGAATAAATAAGGGAAGACTGGACAGGGAACAGAAGAAAAAAAATGGGAAGAGAAGGTGAAACAAGGAAAGAAAAGTAGTAGAGGAAGAGAAGGATGAGGATGAGGAGGTGGACAAAGCAGGAGTAAAAGGAATAAACATAGAAGAAGAAGGAAACCGGATTAAAAAAAAAGGAAATTTACAGAAAAGAAAAAGAAGAAGGATCAATTAGGAGGAAGAAAAGAGTTAGAAGGAGAGAGGGGGAATAAAAGCAATGTAAAGCAGGAAAATATGAAAAAATAAGACAGGAAAATAGGACATTTAGAAAGAAGAATAAAGAAACAACAAGTCAAAGCAGGTTAGAAAGAAAAGGAGAAGAAGACATAAAGAAGGAAGACCATGAGGAAGTGAAGGGAAGAGAAGAGGATTAAAGGATTAATGAAGAATGAGAAAGTGAAAGATAAGTGTATGAGCGCTGACCCGTGGAGCAGTCGGGACCCATCCAGTTGGGCTCGCAGGTGCAGAGGCCCGTGTCGGGGCTGTAGACGCCGTGACCGTGGCACTGCTCGGGACACTGAGAGCGGGGAACCTCACACAGCGGCCCCGCCCAGCCCGACTTGCACAGACACTGACCGGTTACGCAGGTGCCGTGACCAGAACAAGTCGGATCCAGACAGTCCACTAAAGGGAGAAAGTTCATGTAAATAAAATAAAAAGAAATAAATCAGAAGAATTCTTCAGATGTGTGAGAAAGCCCTTTTTTCCATCTTGGCCTCTGGACATGCATACATTTCATAAATCCATTTTTTTGGTGTGTGTATGTGTGTGTGTGTGTTTGGAACTCGTTTTCGTGCAGCTCCCTCAAACTGACTTCTGGAATCTTTCCAGTGCCAAAAAAAACAGAAAAAAAAGAGTGAGATATATGAGCAGTGCAGTAAGTGAGAGTGTCCAGGCCAATTCTTTAAAAGCCTGATCAATAAGGCCAATTTAATCCCCTTCATACTGCTTATGATGTATGTTCCCCGCCGGAGGAACTATTAATACAACACAAATACAGAAATTCATATGGAATCTTGCCAGAAAAGGATTTCTTTTTGGTCTGTGTGGGTGTGTGTGTGTGTGCTTAGAATGTGATAACTGTGAGTGTAGATATCGTGAGTGTAAAGCTCCTCTGAAAAGTGTAGAGTTCCTCTAACCATGAACACATCGCGAAAATGACGACTACGTTCCACTGCTGCGTGAAAGAAAGTAACCTGCAATGTTCCTGTAACAGTGTGTTGAACTGCTTTTAACCCATAAGAGCCCAGATCCAGATAATTTCGGGTATACGGTAAGAACAGACCAGACGGAGCACATGGAAGACATTTTCAACAGATGCCACATGACAATTACCTGACAAGTGTATGGTAAAAAGCTCATGCAAAGTATCTCATCTATTTTCTTAATTTGTTTTATATTCATTTGTTTAAGATGAAACGCAGTCAGAACATTTTAAATATAAAATACGAGATGTGCTACGCAGACACGCCATGATTTTCAAAAATGATGCTATGCGAAAAGGATGAGAGTGAAAGGGACAAAAAGGGCATTAAAGAAAAAATAAGAGTAATAAGCAAAGGAATAAATAAGAAGACAATGGACTGGGAAGGAAAGAAAGTGAAAGAGAAGATGAAACGAGAAGAGAAGGTGAAAGAGAAAGAGAAGCAGAGGTGCAAAGAGTAATAAAATGTCAAGTAAAAGTACTGTTACTTCAGTGAAATTTCTGTAAATGGTTTAATTAATTTCTTTTTTACTCAGTAACAAATATTATTTGAAATGTAACGAAGTACAAAACTTCAAACATACTTAAGTAAAATTACACATTAAAAAATTACTTTAAAAAGTAGACGTACACAAAATAGCTTCTCTATTACAGTAATGCGAGTAAATGTAATGCGTTACTTTCCACCTCTGGAGAGAAGGAAGGGGATGAGGAGGAGGACGAACAAAAGAAGGGTAAAAAGAATAAAGAGAAAACAGAAGGAGACGCAAAAGAGATGAGAAAAAGGAGGAAAAGACAAAGGAAATGTCAAGAAACAAGAATAAGACAGGAAATAGGAGACATTAAAAATGATTAAGTGAAGATGAAAAAGAGGAAGAGAAACGGGAAAAAGAGTAAAGTAATGGCAAGATAAAGATAAAGAAAAAAAAAGAACAAAAAATAGGGGATTTTAAGGAAACAGATGGTCACATGATTGCCCTTTTTTTAGGGATCTCTTTAGGCACAAATCAGATGTTTTTCCGATTAGATCTGAGTTACTTTCGTATGTGGTCCTAGATCAGAGATGCCGTCATGTGGCTAAAATGAGAACGGGCAAATTGGAATCATTTAATTCGTTTCAATTTTATTTTATTTGTATCGCACTTTTAACAGCTCATTGTCGCAAAGCAGCTTTACAGAATCGCTAGAAAATATGGAAATGTGTATGAAGTGTAAGAAATTGTGTATGAATCAAGATGATCAGGAATACATACGATTTATTTTGCCTCTGCGCTAGCTAACGCCAGTCAGCATCGGCAGCGCGGGAATTTCATAGCAGTGCTAGCAATGGCTGATAAAACAGCTAAAGTGAGGCGTCTGGCTTTATTCCTTCTTCTGGACCCGCTTACCGTACTCCAGAGCAAAACCCAGAGCACAGTTTGGTTGAAATCACATCAATTGTGTGAAATGAATGAATGGGTGCACAAACTTATGATGTGCACGAACAAAGACGTATCGATGTGTGTGCTGTTTCAGAGGACAGACGCGTCCACATTAAAGTCACATAAAAGTCACTTGTAATTATGAATGTGAACCGTCATGCGAATCCGATCTGACCAAAAAAATGGGGATTGAGCGACGCGGCTTGTAACATGAAAGTAGCGTTTGTTACAGCTAGTTAGCTACAGGATAGACACATTACGAGTAGAATGCTCTCAGGATTTAACTAAGAGTTATTTTAATAAATATAAATGTTTTTAAAAAAAGTTCTTAGCCATCTGTGGAAAGCTATATTTGTCAAAAATATATTAAAAAGGTATTAATCAGCTGAAGGATGAAGCAATTAGCAGAAAAAGGTCTAGTTTTGACTTCACACCTGCTCTTTCAGAGAGGCAAACAATTTACACCCAGGGATATTTCAGTTCACAAACTGCTGGTGCAACGCCTTTTTTTTTCTTCCTATAAGTGTGTCATTACCACTGACCCCAAGGCGGCAGAGTGGAGAAGAGTAAAATAAAAAGACACAGGAAAGAACAAAAATAGACAAGAGCGTGAGAAAGAGGAAATGCAGAAGAGAGGAGAGCAAAATCAGGGAGGAGGAAGAGGAAGTGAACTGAAATAAAGACAGAGAGGTGAAGAGGAAAAGAAAAGAGTAGAAAGGAGGATGAATAGGAATAGGGAAAGAAGAGGAGAGGAGAAAAGAAAGAAGAACTGAAGATCAGAGAAAGAAAAGAGAAAGAGGAGGTGAATGGATAGAGAGGATAAAAAGAAAGTCGGAGGACAGAGGAGAATAAAGAGAAGAGAGAAGACATGAACGATAAAGGGAAGGGAATAAAAATAGGAAGAAGAGGAATAGGAAGAGAAAGTGAAAGAGGAAGAAGAGAAAGCGTTTTACAGTGAAGAAGCTGACGAGGAAATGTTGAAGGAAACAGAATAGAAAATAGGAGGAAGAGAAACTGGAAGAGAAATGAAACACATGAGGATGAGGAAAAGACGTTGAAAATAAACTAAGGAAATATATAGGAACAGGAAGAGAATAAATGCAACAGGAAGGGAGAAGGAAAAAGCGAGAATGTCAATGATGAGGATAAAAAAGGACAGAATGGAACAAAAAAGAGGAAGAAAAGGGAAGAGGAAGTAGGAAGAAGAAAAGTGAAAAAACAAAAGAAATGTTCTCTTCGTGTGTGAGGACAGTACGTGTTAAGTCGCAGGGAATAAATCGTGTGCAGACTCGCACCTTCCTCGCAGTTTTCCCCGCGGTATCCGGCCGCGCAGTTGCAGCTGCCGTGGCTGCAGGTGCCGTGGCCTCCGCACTCAGGGTCGATACACTGCGCCGCCGGGACGTCACACTCCAGCCCCTTCCAGCCGCTGTAGCACACACACACTCCCTTACTGTACTGGCCGTTACCGCTGCACAGAACGGGGCACGCCGCTGCAGCACACACACACACACACACACACACACACACACACACACAGAGACTGGAAAGTCAAAGACAAGAAATGGCTTAATTAAAGCACAGACACGTGGAAGCAAAGATTTGAATAGTTGCACCGCGGTCATGAGCAGTCCTCAGTTAAACAAACGCCTGGTGGTGGCGATTTATTCATTATTCATATCGTAATATCAGTGTTTGTGACTGCGGATAAAGGAAATGATAGAAACGCTCTGGGGGAGAATCTGTTAGAGAGCGTGCGTCTGCTACGATAAACACACCCCGCACAAACAAACACTCAGCAACTCCCGCAGATACGCCACGAAGGAAACACAACTCATACACTCATATATTATTAAAGCAAGGAGACAGAGTAATATCTGCAGTAGCGGAGTCGCGTAGATAAAGGACAGAAGGCCGCAGTTATTCTCTCTTTCTGTCTCTCTCTGTTTTTCTCCTCAGCTTACAGAAATATTATTAACAAAAATGAAATGTACAGACCTTTCCTCCTAATGCAAATATAGTTTATCAGCAAAGACTTCGTAAGATGAGCCATGATTAGCTTTTTAGCAGGACTATGGAGCTTACAAGGAAGATTATAGCGAGCAGTTTAACATCTACCACATCTTCGAGGGTGGGTCAAAAATGATCCGGAAAACTTATTCTGTTGTTAAACCTCTGTCGGCTGCACTTTCTGTTGCTTGTCTTATCGGCGCTTTCCATTCAAGCCCATTGTCTCCCCAGTCACTGCTTTGCAGGTGTGAACGTGTTACAGATGCCCCACTTGTGATTTGCAGGAAAGAAGAACAGCGTGCAGTGATTTATTTTTCTGTGTTCTGAGGGTGTACCTGGTGCTGAAATAAATCACAGATGAGGATAAACAGAAGCATTTGGACATCTGCACACAAAATTTAAGGAAGGTGGAAGTTTCTTAAAGAGGATTGTTACAGATGACGATTTTCTCCCTAATTTTAGTCGTGTCCAATTCCTCCCTGTCACTAGGGGGCTCCCACATTAAGCTACCACTACCACTCAGTCGGGAGGGACGAACACTATCACATGTTTCCTCCGAACCATGTGACGCCAGCCGACTGCATATTTTCAAACTGCTCGCTCACGCACCGTTAGGGGCGGCGTAACACACTCGGAGGGCAGCACTATCCACTCCTTCCGCTTGCGTGAGCTCACAGACACCCCTGATTGGCTGTAGAGCCGTAATTAATGTGTGAGCACTTAGTACCACTCATCCTTCCTTTGAATCTCGTTCATCAAAATGAACAAATCATTTTTTGAGTCATTTAGTTCGTTTTGTTCTTTTGATTAGAAATAAAATAAAATGTTGCATTTTCAATAAACAGACCCCCAACACATCTACATACAGAAATTTTGGCTATAGTTCTAGTAATGAAAATATTACAATGCAGCTAAGGACATATTATAATAAACAGAATGAGCAGCTCACCTCTCATATCTTCCAGTCCGAGTCGTTCGTTCTTTTGAGTCTATCGCACTGCATAGCGTCTATGGGAGTCACGTGACAAAAGAACGAACGATTCGGAGCAAAAGTCTTAAAGGTAACTACTCATTTCTGTTTCCTGTACATAACCTAAGGAGGTTTTGCGATGCTTTGCGCATCCGCGCCCAATAGAAAATGAACGAATCACTCTCCGAGACGACTCGTTCTTCTGAGTCACGTTAAAGATTCGTTCAAAAAGCATGAATCGTTCATGAACGACCCATCACTAATGTTGACAGATGGGGGAAGTGTATTGAAAAGCAAGGAGATGTTTGTCGAGAAATGATGTATATTTTCATTTCCTAATGTTAACTGAAATAAATTCCACAGCCAGATCAGTCCGGATCAGTTTTGACTCACCCTCGTATACAGTATAAATCACCTCAGACTCGCCTCAAAAACATTATTTAAATCAGGAATACCAATTTTTTTAACAGTCAGTTATAAAGGAACAATTGAATAAAGTATATTCATAGAGTATATTAATATACGTGTGCCTTAGAACACTCCTCGTTTCTGTGGAGCCAAAGTGATTTTGTCATCAAGATGGCTGCTACTTTTTTATGCTGTCAGCTACGCTTTTGTTCATTACACAAGCAACAGTAAATCACACAGTGTCAGAAACCGCATAAGCAACTTTTGCAGAGTCACTGGCTGGTTTCAAACCAAATCTACATACTCACCTCTTCGCTAAGCACTTAACTGAGCGCCAAAGCCCTCAGGGTGTACTGTTTGTGTTGCTGTACAGTACCAAACAGGGTTTTAGCATTTGCGCTAACATGAACATACTATTGAGACAGCTAAGTTCTTCTTGAAGAGATGTCTGAAATCTGCTAAATGTAAAAGCAGCAGACAATCTGATATAGTCTGATGCCTGGGGGGGTTTATAATTTGGCCATACAGTAAGCTAACTTTACTTGTTAGTAACATTAGCTCTGATATTGTGACGAAGCAGTAGGCGGTTAAAAAGTTCAACACAGAACAAGTCAGGATTGGATCAGGGAAGGATGCATTAGACGTTTTAAAGAAGGCTGGTCTGGAAATCCGGCATTAAGAAGTCGGGAAGACGAGGGAGAGTGAGACATACAGTTGGAGGTAATGTAACCTGCTGGATTCCAACCGGCGTTAAACAACAAAGAATAAGAAGAACGTTAGTCTTGAAGCTTGAGTGCGCACTTCAGGATGCCCGTGCGCGACTGACTATAATTAGGGTAGTAACGGTGTATATCACATGTTCTACACTGTGAAGTGAACTTTGTACCCAAACAAAAAACTATTTCATACAGATTTTATATAGCATTAGCGTCAAATTGGCTTACTAGAAAAACAAACATTTCATAAAAAAAAAAAAAAAAAAAAACGCTGACTAGCATGAGCTTGCTAGCATTTTTGACGTCTCGTTTCCAGGGAAAGCACCAAATCTTTAGAAAGTTGCTAGAAGCTTCCAGATGATGAAACAGTCATTTGCATATTCATGAATCCGTCATGAATATTTGATTATTTGAAGGCACTTAGAATAGACAAGAATTTTATTAAAATAGATTATAAATAACTTCCTCTAGAAAAAAAGTCGTCTTTAGTCACAGAGCATTAAAAACAAAAAATATATATAAAGCAGTGGTGATTAATAGTCAGGAACGCCTAGTTTTACTCGTGAACATGAGGGAAAGCGATTAAAATAACTGTTGGAATGGTAAAGTGATGTGGCATGTGTTGGCAGCTGCTCGTTGCTGTGATTAGCAAGTTAATTATTTAGTCTTTTTTGGTTAGTGTGTTAACAGAGCTTTTTTCTTATTAAATACCTTATTTGTTTTTGTGATCACCGTGGTCCTCCAGTTACGGTCGTGCCATTTTCATTTGCTATCTAACAAGTCTGTCATATTAAGATATTCAGTCTTTCGAAAATATCTCTCTCTCTAGAAGTGGTCTACACTTTTAGAAAGATTTAACAACAGACCAGAGTACGTGGAACACATTTTGAAAGATATCACTTGACATTTTCCCTGACGATTTTACATTTTAAGTCATAGAGATATTTTCGTAATTAATTTTTTTTTAATCAGTTTGTTCAAGAAATGCATTAAAAAACAGATTAAATATAAAATATGAGATGTTTATAACTCATTAAAATTGTTAAATTGAATGAAAAAAAAAAAGTTTTTTAAAATGAGCTAGTTTTGTCACATGTGCAGCCCAGGAACATCATGGTTTTGGAAATTATGTCATGGGAACATTATCGTCACATGACTGTCACATGACTGTACCAGGATGTTCATTAGATGTCACTTAGGAAGTCAAGTATAAAACGTAATAAGGAACTTTCCAGAACATTTGTGTGATGTAGGGATCGGAATAAATCGATCTCTGTTGCGATTCTACAAGGATCACAATTTTATAATTACCCCAATTCAATAACATGTGCCCTTTAAATTCATCTAAGTGTCCATGTGATATATCCAGTGTACATTAATATAGACTGTAACATCCTTAAATTTGACATACAGTTCAGACAACAAGTACGCAATAAATCAAGCAGATGCTCTTTGAGTAGTACCTTTGGAGCAATCCATGCCATGGAAACCAGGGAAGCAATGACACACTCCTGATGTGCACTCTCCGTTGCCATGGCAGTTCTGCGGACACTCTTGCACAGAATCTGGGTGATGTTGGAAGAAAAAAAAAAATTGTGTTAATGACACGCGATGGGGCGGCACGGTGGTGTAGTGGTTAGCACTGTCGCCTTGCACCTCCAGGGTCTGGGTTCGATTCCCCGGCCAGGC
>JAQQZS010000011.1:4531193-4557625 GCA_030068045.1 Platyallabes tihoni
CTGTTCCCTGCTCTCGCTACAAAGCACAATGTCATCTGCAAACATCATAGTCCATGGAGACTCCTGTCTAACCTCATGTCATCCTGTCCATAACCATAGCAAACAAGAAGGGGCTCAGAGCCGATCCTTGATGCAGACCCACCTCCACCTTGAACTCTTCTGAACCCCACTGTTACTCTTTTGTTATTTCACTATTACATCATTATTATACACTACACAATTATTCAAGAGTTACTTCAATGCTACACCACTATTCCACTGTTACTCCAGCAGCAACCAGCTCGCAAAAAACTCGCAAAAAACACACACGAGATACTCCACTGTTACTCCTCCATTACTCCACTGTTATGCTACTGTTAATCCAGCATTACTCCACTACTACTCCATCACTACTCCATTATTACTCCACAACTTTGCTGTTACTCCACTATTACTCTTCTGTTAGTTCATTATTACTCCATTATTATACATTACACAATTATTCAAGGTAGGGTTGGGCGATGGCGACCAATTTGTCATCGTACGATGTCTAATGTGAAACATCGCGATGGACGATGGCATCGTCGTCGCGAATTAATTAACAAATTAATTAATTGTAGCCTACCGTTTCCACTACCTGACCCGCATGGTCTTTGTTTTACCCATAACCAAACCATAAATAAATAAAGTTACACACGTGTCAATCACTTTCCGCAGGACTCTGGCATGAATAGGCACAGTGATCTGTGTATCATTATAATGGCGTCGACAAACTTGTCGACGCCATTATTTTTACAAACTTGGTTGGTAAAAAAGGTGCAAATTCACTTTGGCTTTAGACCGAATGAAAGAGGACAGCCACGAGATACGTCTGAAGTGCTGAGTAGGATTTGCGGTAAAGTTGTCCGCGCAAAAGATGCGCAGACGACAAATTTACATGACCATTTGCGTGTTCACCATCCCGCGGAATATTTGTGCATATGTGCTACCAGTGCTCCGTCTGAACGTGTGTTCAGCACAGCGGGTAATGTTGTTACTCCACTTCGCAGCTTATTAAAGCCAGAAAAGGTGAACATGTTAGTATTTCAACTTACACATTTGAACTTGTTTGCACATTTGCACGTGAAATTTATGTTGTCTGTTGTCTGTAAAAAAAAAAAAAAATTATATGTTGTTTCGTTTCACTGTGTACTAACTGTATATGGTTGAAGTGAGAATAAAGCCTACTTGAACTTGAATTGATTTCTGTCCAGAAACCTTCATATTTAAACTTGTTTTTTGTTCCAAGCTCTGTTCTTGTTATGGTAAAACCATGAAAAAGCCATATTTGGTGTAGTTTATTTAATCTAATTTAATTATTAAAAATTATTTAGTTTTTTTTCTGCTGTTTTTGTATGCCTCATTTATTAATGTCAATGAACTAGTTCGTGTAATTCGTTTGGAGTTCACTCTAATTTGTATTGTGATCGCTAACAACTTCCTTGTTATTATTTCCTCATAATAATAATAATAAAATAAGTAAAGATGCGGAAATTGAAAGCATGCATTTCATTTGGCTATATAGTGTGATTAAGTGTGTGTTTTTTGCGAGCTGGTTGCTGCTGCGGCGGGGGCGGGGGGGGGATTGCGATGCCGGCTCAGCATCGTGATGTCTATCGGCCATTGGCCTAATTCAAGTGTTACATCACTGTTACTCCACTATTGTCAAACTATTACTCCAATACTACTAAATCACTATTCAACTACTACTCCACTTTTACTCCACTATTACTCACTTCACTATTGCTCTACTGTTACTCACTATTCCTCCAGTGTGAACATTTTGCAAACCATCCAGTGTGTCCAGACTTTTAGAAGCACAGAAGTGACCTACATCTGGCAAAAAAGCATCAATCACATTCTCTCCATCAAGACAGTATGATAAACCATTCTGGGATGTGGAAGAGAGTGAGAAAGAGAGAGAGAGAGAGAGAGAGAGATGGAGAGAGAAGTTTTCCTATACTCTAAAATCCCTTTTACCCGCCATCTTCCTGCCCACATTACGCCCACGTTCCACCGATCCTGCACGGATTCTTCCTGTCCATGCGCTCATTCACACTCTCACCAGTGTTTCTTTCTCAGTGGGCGTATTCTGTTTTGGAGATTAGAGTGAGAAAAGGAAGACGTGGATGTGTGTAAATGCCCATGCGGTGATCAATACCCGTCCGCTTTGATGGTCAGTAGGAGTTGCGATGACATTAATTTGACGACACAAAATCATTTCCGCAAAGACAAAGAAGACAATGTGTTCAAAAGACTTATCAGATAAAGTGTGTGTGTGTGTGTGTGTGTGTGTGTGTGTGTGTGTTTGTGTGAGAGAACCCATGCTAGTCCAACTTATAGAACAACAAAACACTAAAGTACCATGTCTGTGACGTAAACCTACGCTTCACCAGCTTTATTTGTCCATCACACAGCATTCATTAAGGAAAAGGAATAATTAAAAGGTGACAGACACTCGCGTCTCACTTTTCTGTTGCATTCGAGCTTTAAAGGTCATTTTTTAACCACAAAGGCTTGGATTATTGTTGAATCACACCCGCAACAAACATGACATACGCCTGACATTACCATGGTGTCATGTATATGGTTGTTGTCATGGTGAAGATGCGCTGTTGCTATAACAACCTAGGTGACTGGGTGATGTGACAGAATAGCACTAATTCTTGAAGACATTTTTGCAGTACACTATATATTAG
This sequence comes from Platyallabes tihoni, assembly GCA_030068045.1. Classification (NCBI taxonomy): domain Eukaryota; kingdom Metazoa; phylum Chordata; class Actinopteri; order Siluriformes; family Clariidae; genus Platyallabes; species Platyallabes tihoni. The sequence goes on from JAQQZS010000011.1 coordinate 4,533,911, forward strand.
AGGTGTAACAGTACACGGATTTGCACCATACCGCTACCGTACAATTAGACTTGGTAGTCTAATTTTAATTTTTCAATGTTTACATATAACATCCTTGACTGCTGTAAAAGTTTAACCAAAGTGAAGGAAAACCACAGCGTCCTCAAGCTTATACGCCTGGTTCTACCTGTTCTACTTCCAAGCTGGTCGGAATTTATGTGCATTTGGTAGATGAAGTGATCACATTACCATGTTTGTGCATTGTTAGAAACATGATACGCAGCAAACTTGCGTGAGTAACAGCAAAATCGTGGAGTAATAGTGGAGTAACAATGGTGGAGTAATAAGAGATTAACAGTAGCCTAACAGTGGAGTAATGGTGGAGTATCCATGGAGTGATATTGGAGTAACAGTAGCGTAACAGTAGAGTTGGAGTAGTAATGGTGTAACAGTGGGGGAACACTAGAGTAATTGTGTAGTGAATAATAATGGAGTAATAGTGAACTAACAGATGAGTAACAGTGGACTAGTAGTGGAATATTAATGGAGTAACAGTAGAGCATCAGTGGTATAGCTGTGGAGTAACACTGGGGTGATAATGAGTAGTAATAGAGTAGTAGTGGTTTAACAGTAGAGTAATAGTGGACACTTCATCTTGTCCAACAGTGTTTGAATAATAGTACTGGTGGTTAGTAACCGAGTGAACCAGTGAATACTACTACTACTACTACTAATAATAATAATAACCCCACCTTTTGAGTAAGAAATATACATCACTCACGCAATAGATACTGTTAATCTATTATTACTCCACTATTGTTCCACCATGGTTACTCCACTACTACTCCACTATTACTCCATGACTTTCCTGTTACTCATGCATGTTAGCTGCCTAGCATTAAAAAACAAATATGTCTCTATATGTTGATTAATATGAATTAATATGTGTATATATCAGCCATAACTTTAAAACCATTCACATTAAAAACACCTAGGTTTTGGGTTCTCCTCGTGCCTCTTGGGCAGCTCTGGGCCCTTGGGGTGTGGCTCGGCAAGGCCCCGGGAGGTGTGCTGTGGTGTCTGGCACCGTGACATTAGTGGCAGATCCTTCGGGTGCAGTGGGTTGCGTGGTCGTCTTCTGGTCTCGGTGGATTGGGATCTGGCGAGTTTTGGAGTAACGAGGACTTTTTTTTTCCAGCAATTTAACTGGTTGACTCAGTTTACTGGTATATAATTAATAATCACTGTTAGTTCAGAAATGTTAACAATTAAAATGCGTTTGTATTGTAATGTATTGCAAAATAAATACACGCATTATAAATTTTAATGCAGACTATAACCTATAGACATTTCAAAAACAAATGTAGAAAATTCAAGTAAAACATATTAAGAGATAAAAAAAAAGAAAGAAACTAAATAACAAAGACTGAGGAGAAACCATCTGTGTATGTTGTGTTCATTTTCATTCGGAATGGAAGGTTTTTTTTTTTTTAATGCAAATGAGATAAATCAATAATCCAAACTAAAAAACAATTAATATTACAAAAAGGATATTTTTTGTTGCTTTTTTTTTTTTTATCATTTCAGAAGTATTTGTGGATAGAATTAATGAATGCTTGAATTAATGAATGGTGTGTATCAGTAATCACCAGCTAGCTAGTAACAAAAAGATTAAAGGTTAACGATGCCATTATCTCTGATGTCCTGTTAACATGGACTGCGATGTGCGTTTTAAAAATAGCAGGAAGAAGGTGAGAGTGAAACTGAATGCCATGGCAGCTGGGAAAAGGTTTGCCAAATGAACAGTGCCACAATGTTTTGATAACCAAAAAAAAAATCCTGCTGGGACAGGGGGTCAAGTGCAACGAATGAAAAATTTTTTAAAAAATGTAAACATTTCAGTAACCCAGTACGAGTGAGAGGTATGTGCACTCTCACCCCTCACTCATCTCTGGACTCGGAGCGTGACTCGTTCTTACCTCTGCCTCCGGAGGGCACTGTTGCCACATCACCAGTGCTGGGGATGCCCGTGCTGAGCCCGGTGCTGATAAGGTGCCCGTTGGTAGGCTTCAGACGCCAGTTCAGTCCGAGCAGATTGAGAGCTGGGAGAAGGAAGAGGAAAAAGAGGGATTTCTGAAAGCGAACATGACAGAGTACCTCAACATCGACACCGCGGCACGTATGCATCGCTAACCCAACATGACAGCGAGGAACTTCGCTACAATCCCCGCTCCCTGCCTGGAACGCGCACATCCGCTCATTAAACACCCTGATGCAGTTCGGCTCTGGCTCGGTGCCCACTCAGGCTTAGCCGAGCTTCACTTTACCTGAGTGACTCAGTGAGAAACCAGGCTTCAGCACAGACACCAGAAACGTCAAAACACCCGTCCCTGATGACTCAGTCAAGCAGGCGGCGTGCTGATGTCGAGTGCCACATGACGAGATGCCACAAAAGGCACAGCGCTTATCTCGACATACACGGGCAACGAGAGGGACGGGAAAATTGCTTAGAAAAAAAAAATTAGTTTTTAAGTCAGAGTCAGACAGAGGAATTGTTCAACCTGATTTCTTTATGAGGTTTTCGATTTTTTATATTTTTGTCTGTGATGGCACAATTTTCCCATGTTCTTCTTTCTTTTACACATGTATATATTTAAAGGCGTATTTACAGCATATTAACAAAAGTGTGTAATATTTAAAAATAAACACACATTCTTCTTACTATCCTTTTTGTTCTTTTTCTTTAATAAAAGCTGCACTTTTTGTAATGCCACCCAACCAACCACGTCATCATGACTATCAGAGAGCCCTTTTGCAGACATTTAGTCCTCCATCAAGAAATAAAAGCATGCCCCCTAACCCCCCCCAACACACACAAACACACACGCTCGTTCCGTTCACACACTCCCACCCCGAGCAAAGATGCCGAAGTCTGCAGTCTCAGTGATAATGACTCACCTCCGTGCTCAGTCCTCCATCACCCCTAAATCTCATCCCGGCAAAATCAATGCCTTCCTACTCGTCCCTCACACTCGCGCTCCATCACACACACACACACACATACACACACACGCACGCACACGCACACACACACATACACAGACTCTCTCTCTCTCACTCCAGAATGAATGCAGCAGGCCCTCTTATCATTCGTGTGTGAAGTGACTGCACTGGCCAAAAGAAAGTGCTGACTCCTCCAGCCCATCTGCTGCTCTGCTGTCAGCTACTCTATTGTCACTCACTTGGGCATGCACACACACACACACACACACACACACACACACACACACACTCACATACGCACACACACTTCATCTTCGTATTCCTCTTCGGTCCAGTCTGGCAGCAGACCCATGAGATCGGATTCCGCCGCTTTTCCACCACCATGTGACTGGAACCGTAACCGTACCGTAACAAAGCAGTGCACTTGATTATTATGGAAAGAAGAGTACCAGATGACAATGTTCCTGCTTAAGAACATAGAAAGTCTTATTTCTTTAGGTTTTTTTTTTAATTCTCTTCACATAAAAATAAACTGAAAGCTCAATCCTGCTGCATCTGGTGAAAACCATTTTATATGCATTCGGTCATCTATACTGTATGTTTCCTTCTTTTCAATTTCCCTCTCTCGTTTTTTTCTACCTACCTCACGTTAGCGGTAAACACGGCAACACAGCACGTACACATGAACAGATCAGCGTCCGTGTGAAGCAGGTTATCAGCCTTGGTAACACTGATGCTTCACTGCTTAAAGTTTTCCTTTTTCGAAAAAAATCTGTATAAAAGTTTAGCTTTCCCAGAAGAGAAGCGCTGGCTAGAATAAAACTAGCACATCCATAGTTTCAGCTTTAAAGAGAGTGTAATATTATTACCAGCTGTGTGGTGGGGAAATGCTTGCCAGCCGCGCCGATCGCCAGAACTCTGCTGGATGAAGGGGTTTCAATTTGATTCCGCAGTCATTTCTATGCGATTCTGCAGCACGTTGCGTTTCAGTGGCTTTGTACTTTGCGCTCTCCGCAATGACAATAAAGTTGAATGTAAGGAAATGTAATGTAAAAATTCATTCATCTTCTATACCGATTATCCTGTATACAGGGTCACATGGGGCCTGGAGCCTATCACAGCAGACGTTGGACATGAGTCGGGGTAGACCCTGGACAGGGTGCCAATCTATCGCAGGGCACACACACACACACACACACACACACACACACACATCAGTCTGCAAGTCTTTAGACTGTGGAAGAAAATCAGAGTACCTGGAGGAAACCCACCAAGCACGGGAAGAACATACTCAAACCAAGGTGGGAATCGGACCCTGGTGGTGCGAAGCCACAGTGCTAACCATTACATTATTTTTTAAACTTTAAAAATAAAATCAAGATAAAATAAAATCACTTTGTAATCACCATCAAGATTAAAACTCTTTGTTTTTTTATATATATAAAATAAAAAAAAATTGTTTATTATTATTATTTTTTTGATGGTCAGATGTCCACAAACTTTTGGTCAAATTCAGCTTATTTGGACTAAACACCAATAATAAGGTAAACAGTTAAATAAGTTAAATAATGAAGTTACCCTGCACCAGTATTTCTGATGTGAAAAGGTAAATACCCCCTGGATACTTGATCAACAAATTAACCAAATGAACTGATAATTCGCTTTAGCTGATTAGAACACAGTCAGACCTGATTGCAGCTCCGTTGAATCTAAACCTTTCTTTCATGAACTCGCAGCGTGAAGTTCAAACCTTCCACGAGCTCATTACAGCACGATCAAAGAAACTTCCAGAAATGCGAAAGAGGAGGTAAAAAAAAAAAGTCGTTCAAATAGTGAAAGAAAAGGGTTACAAAGTCATTTTGAAGTCTTATGGACTCTGATGAAGACGCTAAGAGCCGCAAGAGCCAAATCGAGGAGATGTGAACCAGGGGTAAATCTACACAAGTAGTAAGTGCACAATTACAACTCCAATGAAACTGCAGAAGTTTCTAACATTGAGCTAATGTTGACATTCGGGACTTTGCAGTAACTAAGACATGGTGAAAATAAAAATGAATAAAAAACAGGATAAAGGAGGATTAGTTGGAGAGTAGCTAATAGCGGAAAGGACCACTAGCTATAAGGACCGTTAATGCTCTCCTGGTATTTACAAAACAGCAGCTGGATAATTATTATTATTATTATTATTATTTTTATGAAACATTTGGACAACACCGGTCCTGTTCTGTCTGGTTGAAAGAAAATGCAGCATTTCACAAAACATGGCGGCACGGTTACTTTGCTGCCTCCAGAGCTGGACAACTATCCATTATTATCCATTATCCATTATTACTTTATCCTGTATAAAGAGCACGGGGCTGGGTACACCCTAATCGGGGTGCCAACCCAACGCAGGGCACACACTCTTTCACACACTACAGGCAATTTGGGAATGACAATTATCCTCATCTGCGTGTCTTTGGAGTGTGGGAGGAAACTAAAGCACCCCGGAGGAAACCAACCAAGTGCGGGGAGAACATCCGAACTCCATGCACAAAGTGACAGTGCTACATGCCGCCTGTCCTGGTTTAAAAGTGCTCATTTAGATGCGAGCTAAGACCCAAAGGTGTCCAAAAATATTGAGACAAATGTGAAATTCAATGTTTTAATGACAATCACAATTTTTTATAAGAATTATTTGTTCCATTACAGAATAAATTGATATACTACAATCAATATTTAGTATGAAGTCCTTCAAAACCTGCTACTGTATATCTGGCTGGGCATAAAAGTCAAAAAAGGCGTCTGCGGTTCTCTGCAGATCATCCACAGAAATTTACAACAGAAGTTCACAATTCAGGCAAAAGTCAAATTCCTGCCACATATCTGTTCCATTCGTTAACTAAACCAGCTGATACATGATACTAATACACGGCATATGCCGTCTTAATACTTTTGACCAGCAATTGAATTGGGTTTTGTAACAAGACCCAAAAAAACAAACAAAAAAAATCCTTGATGTCGTCACTCTTTTGAAAAGGCTTCAGGATAATATGTAATTATTTCTTCAGCAGAGGTATAAAGGCACAAACCTGTATTTAGCTCAATAATAAGTCAGCTAAATATACTGTAATATCCTTGTAATGGACCTTTTCCACACCGCTGTGCTGTGCAACTGCGATTAAAGTAAATAATAATAATAAAAAAAAAAACTACCCCAATTAGCGTTGCATTCACTAGACTTTCTGTTATCTATCGAACTTTTAGCAACTTTCTGCTGGAAGTTCACGACGAAAGTTCAGCTAGCTACCCGAGCTGACTAGCAAGCTAAAATTATCTCTGGCTAATGCTAAACAAGGTAGCTAGCTCCTCTTCTTTAAGTGAATGCTAGTGTTTATTTTTTATAAGAAGATTTCGACATACTTGTGGCTTAAGTTACAAGATACAGAAACATGAACCAAACATGTCTTTCTCTTTGCGCGCTCTCATGACGTTTTTCTTCCGTTTTCCCTCGCTGCACCTGACTGATAGTGCAATCTGGATGCCGTAAGTCTGTCTAACGCTAATACGGATGATGGGACGAAAATAAAATAATCGGATTGCTATTGTGTTTGGAATTTTGCTTCCCGTTGTTCTCTATAGAAATTTATTAGGCATGCGCTAAGCTTAGCTTAATACTAAAATAACAATATCACTCATGACCTTATGTTTATGTCTCTATTGTAGGTGTCCAAAATTTCTCAGTGTGATGGTGAAATTACATCATATGGGATTTTGGATGTGGCGTAATTTCGCTCCGGAGCACACCATAAGCCTCGGTAAATCCTTCCCCGTCACGCATGTGTGCTTATCACCTTCACCAGAAGAAAAATGACGGAGTTGAAACACGCTCATCCCCAAAATGATTCCCGCTTAGTGCTATCTCCGGACATCAGAGCTCCTAATGCTGCTACAGACAGCAGGAAAACTTGGCCTACTTCATTCCTGCTGTAATATACTCTGTGTGTGAGCACCGGTGGCCTGTAGGGGTCAGTGTGCAGTGTATGTTAGGGCAGAGAACCCTACTGTACCTCTCTACACACAGAAAGATAGAGGAACACCTCAGCCTGAAAGTGCTGATGTTACAGCGATAAGAGGCAAGTGAGATATCGCTTTATTACATAACCGTGCCGAAAGTTTAATTAAGCTTGTGTTCTCATTACCAACAGCATCATCATAAATGAGCATACTTGCTTATACTCAAGTTTATTTATAATTCTTTTTTTTTTACACTTATTCTTTAGCCATTTAGGTCATTCTACCTGGGTGGAGACAAACCAAAAGTCAATGAGGTGGAGTCAGACCTGACACAGTTACTTCTAGATGGGTGGAGTCAAGCCAAAAGTCAAGAAGGTGGACTCAGTCCTCATACAGCTAATTCTAGATAGGGTGGAGTCAAACCAAAAGTCCAAGGGATAAAGTCTGATAGTCATACAGCTAAAGGAGGATGAAGTCTAACAGTCATACAGCTCCTTTTACATGGATGGAGTTAAGCCAAAAGTCCAAGAAGTGGGTACAGACCTCATTCAGCTTCTGCTACCTGGGTGGAGTCGAACCAAAAGTCCAGGGCATTAAGTTAGACCTGATCCAATTCTTTCTACATGGGTGGAGTCAAACCGAAAGTCCAGGGGGTGGAGTCAGACCGGATTCAACTCTTTCTACATGGGTGGAGTCAAACACAATTTACAGGACCTGATCCAGCTCCTCCAGCCTGCATGGAATCGAGCTAAAATGGCAGCGGGTGGGGTCAAACCTGATCTCAATCCTGAGAGGAGTTGGACCAAAAGTCCAGGAGGTGAAGACAACTTAGTGTTTCGCATGTTCTTAGTCAGCGTTAAAGATTGGGGTTTGGTTTATAGGAGGCGTTAGAGAGGGTCCTTAATATTTGCTAGCATGGTTTCTTAGCAAAAAGTCAAAACAATACATTCGAACTAGCGTGACAGTGTGCAGAGCTGCTCAAATGAAACCGATAGTTGTTTGGTTCGGCCTGATGAACTTAGGAAAATGGCAGGAGTGGAAGCAGTGGTAGCCATGTTCCATGTTTACAGAAGTAAAACACGCAGTGTTTTCACGGGAATCGAGGACGCTACAGTGCGATTTAGGACAAGTCCAGAGTTGTGGCGCGATGCCAAACCTCCTGAAAATAAGGTGACAAGCTAAGCACTCGGTCACACAGTACACTGTGACTAATTTAGAAACAGCAAATTCACTAGTGTGTGTATATTTCTAGAACTTTCCAGCTCTCTAGATACCTACTCCTGTGTCATCCTCATCATCCCTGTCCATACATGGTGCCTATACCTGGTGTGTCTCTTGTGTAGAGTGTCTCAACTCTACACATTTCATACGCACACATCTTCAATATATTAAAAATGATAACAAGCCTCTCTAAAAACTACCCGAAACCAACGCATGCTGGAATTGGTGCTAGCTTTCTGCGCCGACGCTAATCGCCTACTGCCCTTAGCCAGGCTAATCAGATCTGCGGGAAAGTCTTTGACAAACTCAGTCGCAATAATCATGAATTATGAAGAGGAAATGTGTTAAATAAGAAATTAATGAGATGGTGCATAACACTTTATGTAATCTCTATGTATAATTCACTTGGTGAAAGAGCTGTATAAAATTACCTGCTAGGAAAGCGAGCGAGTGAGAGAGGAGACGCGGAGACGGAGAGACAGAGACGCAGAGACAGACAGGAAGGGTAATTCCTGGAGAATTCCCCAGTTACATCTAAGTCCATTTACTTAACTCACAGGTCGAGTGATGGGAACGGGTTCGCTTCGGGCGCATACAATCAACGAGAGTCGGGGAAGAAAACAGCCTTCTGACTGTAAATTTGGACAGGCATACAGTATATTAATCTTACCTCATTTTGCTAAAAAAGTAAATAAATAAATAAATAAATAGTTCAGAGAAACAAAAGTTGGAGGGAGAGTGCAAAACTTTTAACTTTTCCAACACAAACACACACACCCTGTGTAATGTGTAAATTTGCGCAAAAACATGCCCTCATATTCTCCATATGTACAAAAAAACACATTTGAACATTTGCACCTTTCAAACCATTTGTGCGATCTTTTCTTCAAACTTGTCTACACATTTTTAGGATGATGTGTGAATATCGTTTTACAAGCTAAACCTTTTTTTAAATTTTTTTTTTACTTTTTTCTTTCTTTCCTTCCCCGACTCGGTAAGCGGCAAACGCTTCTTCTCAGGATGTGCCCTCCCAAGCGCTAGTACTACGCCATCCTCCTCCGCTGCTTTTCTTAACCATGTGTTTTACAGTGCATTCGCATTACGCGTTCGCACGGCGCGGTGCATCTGTTTCCGTTCAAACCGTGTGAAAAAGCCTTGTAACATGCCACTGCTTAAAGCGTGAAATATGAATTGCCATTTCAACGTGCAAATTAATGTTTAAAAGGAGACATGATTGACAGGCGTGCTTCAAGCTCGGTACAGAGAGAGGCGAAGATTTAGGATCGACGCAAATCCGGCTCATGACGAGGTCCCTCGTAAGCGGTTGTGGTTGCCGGACCGCCGGGTTTCTGGGATGAGCATATTTTCTCGGGTCAGCTCGTGGTTCCGCGCAATGTTGAGTGGTTTTTCGAGCACCAGGCAAAAGACAGACGTGTCGTGCCAGTAAGTGACTAAGCGGATGAGTCAGGCGGGGGGAGCCGTTTACACACTGTGTGTCGAGGAGGCTAGTTTATCTCTTAAGGCAAAAAAAAAAAAAAAGCTGGTTCACAAGCTGCCAATATGCACACACACGCACACACACACACACACACACACACACACATATATTCCAGGGATATAACCAAATATTCACAATTCAAGATTCAGAATATTTTTTTCATTAGCAATCTTGCCAGAATGGTTCACAGGGCATCTGGTTGAGCCTAGAGGTGTGTGTCGAAACTGGGATCCTGCGGGATTCAACTAAAAAGCTGTGCAAGAGGAAGGTTTTTAGTTTTGTGCGGGCATGAACGAGCAGTCGGACGCGAAGCTCCCGGGATAAACAAAGACCTCGTTCATTAACGTGAACCTCCATCGACAGGATCTCATTATTACATAACAACCTTCATGCAGAGCAGAATTCCCGCTAAAGCTGTAAATCACGGGTAGACAGATGACTCAATTCGATTTTTGGGCGCTGCAACTCTCAATTAGATTCAGCAACGTTAATGTTTAATACCAGCAGGAATGTTTGGTTCACAAAAAAACGTTGTGGTGATGATCATTTCGCAGCCTTACGGATGTTGGGGTAACGTTGGTATTGGGTTGTTTTTGAAAGTTACAATTACTATACAATAATATTGCTCGACATTACTATATTAATGTTAAAACCGACGGCCTGCGCTGGCCGTCCAACAACCCGATACAAAAAACAAAAAAATGAAACAAAATACAAGGGTGAGTCAAAGATTATTTGCCCTCTGGCTGTAGAATTTGTTTTAATGAACTAATACATCAATTTTCATTATAATCTACTTTATTTTAGAATACAAGTTGTGATTGAAAATGTTTTAGAGCCACGAATGCACCGCTGTCTTCACTTCTTCATCAGAAGTGAATCTTCGTCCTCGTAGGGCTGCTTTCAGGGGAACAAATAGGTGAAAGAACATGGAGTGCCGACAGTGTGGGCAGAAATGTTCGTTTGTGCATCGTCATGTGAGAGACTCACCTTGGATAGCGGTCCTCTGTGTTTAAACTGAAATTCAGGTTTCTGCTCTTGAATAAGTGTCTCACTGTAACGAGCGCTGTTGATTGTTCAACCTCTTTTCCTGATAATGTTTCCATATTGAGCTTTGAGAATTACCCCCCCAAAAAACTGTATGCATGGATTTTCCAGCTGATGGTTGACTTTTGAATGTTTTCTTAGTCAGTGATTCAGGATGTTTTAGTAGTGATGAATCCATGTCTCGTCACCTGTAATGAACCTCTTTAAGAAACTTTCAAGCTTCCTTAGAGTATCGGTCCAAATTTTGTTTACAGATATAAAAACGCTTCTGTTTATGCTCTTCCGTGAGTCGGGTACACCCTCAGACCACAAAAAAACAAATCGCTGCACGCTGCTCTTCTTTCGTGCAAATCACGAGCGGGGCATCAATTTTTGCTCGCACCACAGTTGCAAATGAACTGATGTAACACGTTCACACCTGCACAGCGGCGACTGGGGAGACTGTAGCCTTGAACGGAAAGCGCTGATGAGACCAACAGGAGTTTTAAAATATTCAGAGTGCGGATCATTTTTGACTCACCCTCGCATTAAATTGGAGAGCAGCAAAAAAAAAAAAAAAAACCTTAATGCTTAATGTCAGATCTTTTCTGTGCATCCCAGCAGACATGATGCAGTTTGGATGCTGTGCAAACACCATATTACAGTAATCTGGCAGCTAAGATGCACTTCACGGTAATGTTTCTGAAAGAAAATGAAACAGAGACGTGCATTACAACACTAAGATTCGTGACATGAGATATACACACACACGCTGTGTGCGGGAAGCTGTTGCATCCATCCCAGTCTCTGATCAGAATTCTAAACCTGTTAGAAACCTGAGGGAGCAATGGGCGTGGTTGTACGTTGTGAGAATGGATCTTAATCGAAATATAAATGCTCTGAATAAAGGTTACAATTTTGAGGTTTTGAGGTCGTATTTGCAATGTTGTGACTGGGACGTTCGTTCAACGTTATTTCAACGTAATTTTATCAAAATCTTTTTACAACGTTTTCCTGATGGTGAGTGTCATTTACAACTGTATGACATCGTTAATCCGATGTTAGGGTTCCTGCTGGGATGCCTGGTTTGTCTAAAGCAGCTAAGTTTCTTAGATGGTTTGAAGTAGAAAAACTAGACTTTAATAAGCATTGAAACGCTGTCTTTTTTTTCTTGTTGATTTGTTTAAATGGTACGTCTCATAATTTTTTCTCTTGCCAATTAGTCCGTAGGTGGCAGTATTGCACCAACCACGCATAAACTCCAAAGAAGAAAAAATGCAATACTCTCATAAAATGCAAGTATTTGTGGAAGATGCGAGAAGTTTGGATTTTCTGCAAAAGTTGTGCTATATATATATATATATATACACAAAATTCTTTTTATCCCCCTTAAAAATTCCATCAATTTTACCTAAATAATAAAAAATAATGTGAGTAGATTCTGAATCGAAAAGCCCATAATCCCATCGATTAAATCATACACAGCTTTAAACCCCATCCAGCGATTTTTAATGCGCCTCACACACAAGCAACATCAGTTCCCCAAAACATGATTTAAAGTGTCAGGAATGTACTGTGTGTACAACATTTTTGAGATTTTCTTTGCACAGGTTTCATTTCACTAGAATATATGAGAAGGATAGGTTTAAATTCTCTCAATAGGTGATATTTAGGTCAGCCATCCTAGTATTCAGCTAAGCCTTCTCCCTTTTAATCCTCCTGGAAACGAGTCTATGTCCTTATAAAGAACTATTACACAATATGCCGGCATGTACAGTGGGTGCAATGCATGATGGGTGCATTGCTTCTCATGCTTACCTTCTTACCCTGACGCTCCCGTCGCTCTGGAATAGGATCAGCCTGGACTCATCAGACCGCATGAGCTTTTTTTTCGCTGCTCCAAAGTTCATGCTTTATGCTTCCTAGTAAATTAAAGTGTCTCACTAACAAGTGGTTTTCTCCTGGATATGCAGGACTTTTCTTCAGCACTAAGGCTTTAATAATAATAATAATAATAATAATAAAGGCTTTAAACAATCTCCTTAGTTGTTTTCTTTGTACATCCAGAACCACCATGAATTCCTCAATCCCATTCCTTGCATTTTTGCACTCTTTCCCGTTAAACCTACTTTGCATGTGTGTTCCTATACCAGTTCATTTGCTACCTTGCTACTGTATGTTCGCAATGCTCCTCCACGGCGCTGTGTATTTCTGACCACTGCCCGTTATTCCTGGTCTGTTCTATTTAGCTGGTGCCCTTCATTTTGATTCTAATTGCCCTATCCGTTTCTGCCCATGCGTTTCTCTGCTCATTTGGATTGTTAATGAACGCCTCGCACTTTATCTCCATCTGCCTCCAGACAGTGTTCTAGTAGCCTATGCATCTGAGAGTCATATCTACTCTTTTTAAAGTGCAAATTTGACTCGGAAACTTCTCCCTTACCCTTATAATAAAAAAAAGACCTTGAAATTATAGAGCCAGAGTTTTTACAAAGGATGCTATCGATACACGTGTCACTTTTCAGTCGGACTCAAAGAGGAGACGATGATTGAAAAGGGACTTCAGTATAGCCTGAATGAGCCTAGCCTGTAATCACATGAGAGGTCTTCAAGTCAAACCGGGACATGTGATGTAATTTCAAGGTGTAAATCAGAATGACATTTACAGAAGACTACAAGCACAGATGGGTCTCTTAGCCGCGGTCTGAACTGTGCAAACGCTTTACAGAAGGCAGGATGTCCGTGAATGACGATCCCAGCCGAGGTGGCTCAGAGCCCACTGCAGAACATGCAGTGAGTGGAACACCTGATCTTTGAAAATTAGGCCATTAAAGGAGTTCCTGGGAGGCCAGCGTTTCAGACGTGTAGCAGGCAATCCTGAGAAAATGTTCTACCTTGATGGATATATGGAGTAATAAAGGGAATTTTTACTCCCCTAACTGTATTCTGTTATTTTTTCAATTGAATTGAACACCCCTCATCATTTGGGAACTAATTCACTAATACACTAGGTTTGTGATTAGCTTATGATGGCTGGCAAATATCACCCAGTCTCTTAAATGTAACCCCGAACTAATCTGTGCTACTTAAGTACAGAACCAGTAATACTTGGCTCATCTTTTTGATCAATTAACTCAGTGACCGTTAACTTTAATGTGCTTAGTAGACAAAGTTTTTTTTGTCTTTTACCAAGACTTTTTTAAAGCATTTACTGAAAATTCTGAAGGCCGTCTGTGGTTTTGATGGAAACAAAATGAGTTATCCACAGTACTCCACAGCTGTACACGCACATCAAAACCATTCAAGCTGCGTTTTACTAGTAAAAAAAATCCTTAATTTTTTTAAAGTGCTTATTTTCCCCCAGGGATGAAACTGCCCAATTTAATATAATTCTTATAATTCAATATTCAGATCTGTGCTATTCAATCTCTTATGCAATTGAATTGATCTTTTGTTGATCAGTTTTTCATTCAGATTTGATTGACACTTTTTCAGTTACTTAGGTAAACTTCAAAAGACTCCAACAAACCAAACATAAGAATATTAAGCTTATACTTATATGTTACTAAAATTATAAATGAAAATTATAGAGTAGTGCTAGATTTAAGAATATTTCACTTGCTTAGATGGTAAGATTTTTTTTGAAGGGTACAAATATTAAATGGTTTTCGTGAATATCATTTAAAAAAACGAACCAGCTCCCTCAAATGCTCACGTTTTTTCAAGAGTATCACTTCTTCTTTTAAATTTATGGACCGGTTGGTGCAATACCGCCACCTACTGGACTGGAGTGTGGAGGAGAAGAATAGCAGGAAATATGATCATCACTTTCAAAAGTGATCAACAACACAAGTAACATGACATTTCTGTGTTTATTAGATACATTTAGTAATTTTCAATAGTTGAAAAAGCTGTAAGAAATATACATTAACTCCTTGAAACAAATCAGGCAGTCAGCTTTAGTGCTATTGAATTGAATCGAAATGAAAATGCCCCAAAATTGAATTGACTCTAAAGCCTATGTATAATTCACAGCTCTATTTATTGAGAAAACAAAAGATTATTGGTGCAGACTGTACAACTGTTTACTGTAACTTAACCTCTGGTGGTTAAAAGAGTAAAAAGACAATTCAGACATATCAAACAATATGCCACGAATGCGAGCCGGCTGTCCCGCTATGTTCTCTTAACCTTTATCCTCATCCTGCAGCCGTCGTCCCTCCCACAGATTCCCTTAAACACAGCGATTGATTAGCAATAGCAAATAAATTATTCACGAGTCCTTTTTTTATGCCGCGTATATACCGTCAGCTCTTCAGTAGGGCCGAACTAACAGAGCTTTGAAGTGCGACTACAAAGAGCAGGAAGGAAGAAACAACCCAGAGTCAGGAAAGAACACAGAGCGAAGAGAACCGGGCAAGAAAGACTGAGAGATACAGAGTCTTCCCATGTCTGTTCATATCTGTGTATGTTTTTGCATACACATTAGCTTCTGATCATAATGCAAGAAATACTAATCATAATACCAGCAGATAAAACACCAATACTGATACATGCAACACGTCTAACTTATCATCTCCATCTTTCCCTTAGGGAAGAATGCTACTCCTGTATGTTGTTCTAAGGATAACAGGGAGTGGAGGATGTCCCTGAGGATCTCACACACACACGCAGACGTACACGTGCGTGCACACACACAACCTCAACCGCGCTGACGCAACTCGGCTCCACTTCAGAGCAATATCTGGCTGACCTTACAGGAGCCTCTACTGTCACCAGCTACGCACACCCTTTAGAAAGAATGTGTGTTTGGGTGTGCAAGCGATGCCTATGAGGTAAGAGAACATAATAAGAGATAAACACCGGTAAGACGTAAACACCCATACTCTAAGGGCGCCGTTATATATGAAACATTGAATGTGAATCATTTACCGAACCGTGAGCAAGCATGAAGCAATCGCATTTACACTTACAGCAAGTGTGTATAAAAACAAGCAGTGTAAAGCGCCTGGTTCTGTTATTTACATCGATGCAGCTCAGGGTGTGTAACTTAACAAGAGAAAAGCACGCATGTCGATGTGTACTTGTGTGCATCATGTATTAAAACGTGTGCGTAATTAAGTTCGACGCTGCAACAAGATTATGATTATTCAGACTAGATGTGTTTCTTTTTGTTTTTTTTTAATAATCATGAGAAATTTAAATGAATAATAAACGGTACAGGTGGCACGGTGGTGTAGTGGTTAGCAATGTTGCCTTGCACCTCCAGGGTCTGTGTTCGATTCCCGTCTCTATGTGCATGTTTGCATGTTCTCCCCGTGCTTGGTGGGTTTCCTCCGGGTACTCCGGGTTCCTCCCGCAGATAAGGCTAGTTGGCATTCCCAAATTCCCCATAGTGCATTGGCACCACGGGGGAAGGCCCTGAACAAAATAAGTGGTAAGCAGAAGCAGAAGTAGCTCATTTACATAGAAACTGAAACGGCGCTTTTGGAAGAGGAGTGAATTCTGAGGTGTGAAAAAGTGAATTACGTGAGAAGAGCATTAACACACGTTCTGGGTAACCTCTGAGATCTGTATTAAAGAAATATTAAAATACGGGACCTTTAAACTTGAGGTTCTCCATTCAAACAAAGTGTACTGTAGATTAAATAAAATATACTGTAAGTACATTAATTCATCTTCTACAGGCAATTTGGAAGCACCAATTAGCCTAATCTGCATGTCTTTGGACTGTGGGAGGAAACCGGATTATCCGGAGGAAACCCACCAAGCACGGGGGGAACATCCATGCAAACTCCATGCACGCCGAACCGAGGCGGGAATCGAATTCTCGACCGTGGAGACGTGAGACCACGGTGCTAACCACTACACCATCTTATCTACGCCTTTTATGAATTACGGTATTCCAAATACTAACAAGTGTAAGATTTGGTATCTTGCTGACACGTTACATGAAATCATGGAAACATTTAACTTCATTCTGCAGAAGGAAAAATACCGACAAGGCTTTTTATTACTCTCATTAGCCAACCATTGACATTCTGATCATGGTTTCAAGTCTCAATATAGACAGCCCCTCTAATCAATGTGCAATTATCTCAGACAGTTCAATACAGTACGTCTCTTCTGATCAAGTCCTCAGGTGCGTTTGAAGAATCAAATTTCCGAACTAAACCGCTACATTTCCTGATCTTGAATAAATACACGTTTCCAGTGAAACCCAACTGAGCCGAGGCAATCCAATCCAAAAGTATCATTTTCACTGATTCAGAGCAGACAAACAGATAAATATCTGAGATTACACCAGCAGTCTTACTTTTTAAATTTTTTTTTTTTTACCCGCCCCCCGTTTACAACAAACACATACAGCTAGTTTATGGTGGAAATGTTGTTTGCAGTCTTGCTCATCTGCTCGTGTGTGCGTCTGATATGTGTTTGATTGAGGTTTACAGGTGGCTTCGCTTCCGCAGCCGCGAATACAAATCAGAGGCTATGGTGTGATACAGCAGCGAGGACCGGGTCCCTCGAGGACTCGTTCAATCTGATTGCATCAGGCTCTCCAACCCTGCCTCCCGCTCCTGCTCCAACTTACTTCACACCTATTAGTCAGTTTACAGAGTCGGCCTCATATCGAAACTGACACTTTTTCATTTCATTTGCTATTAGGATTAGGATTTATTTATTTATTTTTTACCCTGTACATAAATGAGTGCACCAAAAAGCAAAAAAAAAATTCAGAGACTAAAAATGTTCTCATTTACTGGCCAGAGATACGGAAATTGGTACGACAGCTTTTGCCAAATGTGTACCCCTGATGGGCTGAACAATTCTGACCAAAATCAGAGAAACTGTTCCGGTGATATTTCTACATGAACATGGTGCAAACCTGGAGTGCCTTCGTTTCAGCATGCTGTTTTTGGCATTGTTGGCTAACTGTACTCTCCAAGCTTCATGTAGGTACTCTCGCCGGTTTCTCAGTGAATCGTAGACAAAAACACCAGTTTTAGCAGTCAGGCAGACGATAACCATAACATGGCATGAATAAACAGACAGGCATCACATGGCACACTTCTCCCTAAATCAACATGATCTGCTGGATTTCCACGGTCTCCTGAGGTGTAAAGTTCACCACTGAACAAATGAACCACGTCAACAGGGAGGAAAACTTAGAAACCTTGCCCCTAAAAAAACTAATTTCGCTATGATTTTGGTGTGCAGTGTAGAGGCCGGTTCATGTGTGAGAAAGATTCCTAATGCTCCCAGAACCGCAGTCTGAATAGGGCTGTGCTACCATGGAAGAAAAACTCTATAGAAGTGATAACCTGGTCATTCAGTCCATTCAGGTCGTCAGCTGACTTCATTTTATTGCCACATTACGTTGCTGAGTCTAGACCCCAGATCATAACGCTGCCTCCAGAGGCTTGTACAGTGGACACTATGCATGATGGGTGCATCGCTTCATGTGCTTCCCTTCTCACCCTGACTTGCCCATCACTCTAGAATAAGGTCAGTCTGGACTCATCAGACCACGTTACATTTTTCCATCCTTCCAAAGTCCAATCTTTAGGCTCCCTAGCAGATTGAAGCCTTTTTTTCTGATTAGTCTCACTAACTAGGGATTTTCTTATGGACACGCAGCCGTTTAGTTCTCATCACAGTGTTCGCACATAGAAACGCTCTTACTTTCATTTTTTTTAACAACACAACGCAAATCCACCAGTCTCCTTAGTTGTTTTCTTTGCTTGAAGCAGACCAATAATTCGACCCTTCTTTTTCCATAACTTTTTGCATACACATGTTTATGATTTGCTTAGCACATCTTTATTGGTGTCACAGCTTCATTATTCCTGTGAGAAGTTAGCAGTTGTGTTCTGCACATCGCAAGTATAGTCTATAGTTCTCACTCACTCACTCACTCATCGTCTATACCGCTTTATCCAGTATACAGGGTCATGGGAGGCCTGGAGCCTATCAAAGGAGACTTAGGGCACGAAGCGGGGTACATCCTGGATGGGGTGTCAACCTATCGGAGGGCACACACTCATTCACACACTATGGGCAATTTGGGAACGCCAATTAGCCAAATCTGCATGTCTTTGGACTGTGGGAGGAAACCGGAGTACCCGGAGGAAACCCACCAAGCACTAAAGCAGGAATCAAACCCGGAACCTGGAGGTATGAGGCGACAGTGCTAACCACTAAGTCTAAGAAAAATCGTTAACATAAGGGCTAAGAATCAGGATTTGTGGTTGTTCATGGAGAAAGCACCACTAAATCGCACTCTTTAGTTAGAAATGAAGCAAGGGTTCAATCTGCAGCATCGTGGATAATGCAATAACATGTCTATGAAAGAAATTTCAACAGAAAAGTTGTGGGGAAAAAAACAAAACTCACTTCTGACCTGTGCCCGACATCTGAGACATGATGTCCAACCTGTTTTATCTATCTGAAGCTTTACACACCACTTACGATGTTGCCTCAAGCATGCAAGTTTAATTGAGTTTCAGGAAGTGCCTCACTCACTCACTCACTTCCACACACACACGCACACACTCCCACATGACAGTAGCTGTATCCACCTGCCTCTGGAGTCACAGTGTTTGACACTTCATCTCTAGTCAAATCTGCACGACTCCAAAGATTTAAGCCTCATGCTTGGTATTATCACTCCACTCCACTCCACAGTGGCCCTAGTCAGATCACACGCACACGCGCACACACACATACAACAGCATCTACCTATCTCTCTGGCCAGCTCTCTGTCTCACACACACTTGCAAAAACTCGCTGGGAATGATGGCAGGAAGGAGAAGGAAGCGAGGGGGGAAAAAAAATCAGTATATTTGGAGTGAAGTGTCATTTTTATCTGCTGGAGGCGAAGGGGGCCGGAGTGTGTCAGCAGCGAGGCAGGCAGATGGCACACGGCTGTGGGTTAGAGATTGGCTGGCGTGCGATTTATCTCACAGAGACAGAGAATCTCCAGCATCTCGATGTGTGTGTGTGTGTGTGTGTGTGTGTGTGTGTGTAACAGAAAGTGTGGGCTGCGCGTAATGGCACGGAGAGTGTGTGATAAAGCCGCAGCCTGAAATGGAGGTCAGAAAGTGTTCTAGTCGGAGACTGTGGAATGAAGCAATGCCCGTGTCCATATGAAGCCGGAAATGCATTTAACACCGGGTCAAATCGACACACACGTGAGGCGCACTGACGCAAGCCTAAAGGGCGTCTGACTCACAGCATGACTGGCCGATGAGACACGACGAGCGAGTTGCGCTGCTTTATAAAGCAACTGCAGGCAAATACTACAGCATGACCCTTCGATAAATACTCTATTGTTAAAACGAAAACACAAAGGACTATATCTTCTAATGATTTCGTCCATCGTATGTTCTGTTTCTGCGCGGGGGAAAAAAAAATGTCGTGGAGTGAGCGTATTAGATTAAAGACGAACATTTTGTGCATTCGCCTGATTTAAATGCAGGCTTGGTATCAAAGGCTTACTGTAGGAAGCCTTCTGGAGTTTTATCAGCAACTTTTAATCGAAAAAGGACGCCTACTATAGAAAAAGGCGTAATAATGCACAATAAATACAAATACAATTAACCTCTTCGATTCTGATTAATTGGAAATAACGGAGATATATAATGCAGTGGTGGCTCAGAGGGCTAGTTACTGATCGGAAAGTCTGTAGTTCGAGCCCCGGCTCAACCAGGTTGCCATTGGTAGGCCCTCGAGCAAGGCCCTTAACCCTATCTGCTCCAGGTGCGCTGTATCATGGACAGTGTTAGTGTAACGGTGTTACAAAGTAACGCATTAGAGTACTTGGATTACGTTTTTGATGTAATGAGTAACGGGTTAGGTCCGCCATTAAAGTACTCAGTTATTTAGTTACTTTTTCAAAAATGTAATCCATTATTTAGACAATTTATGTAATCCGTGAGCCAGACACCAGTCATTCCCAATGAACGATAGTGTGTGTGTGAAAGTCACTGTCGCCTTGCACCTCCAGGGTCCGGCCAGGCTCGATTCCCGTCTCTGTGTGCATGGAGTTTGCATGCTCTCCCTGTGCTTGGTGGGTTTCCTCCGGGTACTTCGGTTTCCTCCCACAGGCCAAAGATATGCAGGTTAGGCTAATTGGCGAATTGCCCGCAGTGTGTGAAGGAGCGTATGAGTTTGTGTATGTGCCTTGTGCCCTTAGCCTCCTGTGTGCCCTGCAATGGATTGGCACCTTGTCAAGGGTGTACCCAGCCTCGTGCCCTAAAACTCATAGGATAGACTCCAGGCCCCCTGCGACCCTGAATACAGGATAAAGCGGTATAGGCGATGAGTGAGTAATGTATATGTGACAAATCATGGTTTAATTAATCATGGGTAAACTGTTGATTTGATTTTTAAGCCTTGCAATTTATTCGATCATTATTATTATTATTATTATTATTATTATTCAATTCAGTAGCAATAAAAATGTATCGTCTGATTTGTCTCAAGCAGCTATAAGTTTTTAAGTATTGAAAAATACTAAATATATTTTGAAAAAACTTTAAAATGGTGTGTAGCTTGTGTTGTTAAATGGTTTTTTTTTTTTTTTGCAGCCAATATTCTGCCCAACACCCCAGTCCACCAGGTGGCAGTGTTGCATCAACTGTCCAAAAACTCAAAAGAAGAAGAAGAAATAGCATGACTGGTGGAGGACGCTTTTCTGCAAAAACTGTTGTATAGTTTTTAAAAACACAGTCAATTTTAGATGATTTAACGTTTGTAATTTTATCTAAACATTTTAAAGTTGTGAATCGATTTTAAATCAAAAACTGATCCAATGAATCAATTAACTGAGCTGACCAGCAAATGATTAAACTGTACTACTGATTAAATGGCACAGCTCTAGTGTCATTGTTCATCATGGTGTATGATCTGACAGTTATTACGCTACCAATTACACTAGACTTCTGTTTACAACAGGTAACAACCTCATTTCCCCCCTTGTCTGTTCCAACCACTCAGCATTCAGCATCACTGGCCTGATCATCTGTCATCATCTGCACCTGTTTCTCACTGGCTTAAGTTACATGTTTTTTATGCTCGAATGATTTAATGTTCACTGTGTGGCTGAACAAACAAAAACATTCCTTTGAAACTGCTCAGGTACAGAGACTGGACTGAAAATGAGAGACGAAGAAGTCCTTCAGGAAGTCTGGAGAACTATTCCTCAAGACTATGCTTAAAAAATACAAGGAAGTCTGTCTATTGAAATGAGGGGTCGCCAAGACTTTTTGCGTCGTGTGATAGTCTGGAGTTCCGTCCTGGGTGCATTCCCACCTCACACACAGCGTTCCCACGAACTCTCCTAATCCATCTCGAGTCTGATCAAAGCTCTTAATGAAAATACATCAATCACAAATCCTTAAAACATCTGACACACACAGTATTACAGGGTCACGCGCCCCTTCAGTGCCATCATTTCTCTAATTTTATTTATAATTTTCATGTCTCCTCATTGCTCAGTATTGCAACATGTGCACCTCTTCTCAGTTCAGCATCTATTCGGTTTATCTATTTATACTCTCTTATTCCTTTCTTTCAATCATTTCTTTTAATCTATGCCTCTGTTCTAAAATTTATTTATTTATTTATTTATTTATTTATTTATTGTTGTTTATGATTATATGCTCTTATCACTTTGATTGATTTTGATGACGGATGTTTGAAGTGGCGCGTAATGAATAAACCGATCAATAATTAATATAGCGAAAAAGTTTTAATTACAGCATAAACCTTTGAAGAAGTTTCATTCGCAATGTGTAAAAAAAAAAAAAGCAGGCAGAGGTTCAGTTAACAAAGTGTCTATTTAATTTATCGAGGCTGTTTGTTAATAAGTTCGCCGATAACTCCTCTGGCTGTTCAACGCCACTGAAAGCCTGGTGTCATTTTCAGCACATTCGGGCTAAAACACTAATGTCTACAGAGACGCTGTCGAGCGAAAGCTTTCAGACATGTTTTCATTTTTATTCATTTATGTGCAGTGACCAGTGAAAGCATTTTTGTGAACATATCGCCTACAAAGTCCCCTTATTATTAATTTACTGGAAGAAGAAATAAAAAAGTGATTTGGAGTCGAACCAAAAAGAGGCTCTTGGCCACGTTTCATTCTTTGGCCTTGGGTTATTTTCAGTGAAGACCGCTCTCCGCGGCTGGAATATTAGTCGGTTTGCTATGATGAGTTCTTAGGTCACTTCAGCAACGAGTTCAGGAACACACACACACACACACACACACACACACACATACATGGCTTCTAAATGACTGGCACACTCTCAATGAAAGTAAGCATGGCCTTTTCAGCATTGCCTGCTTCCCAAGCTCAGATAATAAAGCACATATTCTTCTGAGATTCTGGACAGCAACAACGTGACAGGTGAGGGTTCATTCGCTGCGCGCGATTTCTCCGAAAATGGACGGCGACAAAGCAGCAGCACGACAAGCGGAAACTTGATTTGAGATTCTGAAGTAACAAATACAAACAAGTGGCACGAATTACGCCTGGAATAATCCTGTGATGCGTAGGGTCCGGACTTCTGCTCTGTAAATCCTTCATAACGGCTCTAATCCGAGGTGCTGGTTGTTAATTGGTGATTTCTGAGGCTGGTGAGTCTAAATGAACTTCTCCTCTGCAGCAGAAGTAAGTTTTCGTCTTGCTTTCCTGGGAAGATCGTCATGAGAGACAGTTTCATCATGGTGCTTGATGGGTTTTACAAATGCACTTGACACAATACTGTTCTTGCAGGAAGTGTTCAAAGTAGATTATTGCATATTTAGGACGCCTTCAGCATTGTTTTACAGAGTACTGTAGAAAGAAATAACAAATCAGGAGTGGCAAAAGAATTAGAAGGTGTGTCCGAACTCTTGACTGGTAGTATACAGTATATATATATATACAGTGGTGTGAAAAACTATTTGCCCCCCTCCTGATTTCTTATTCTTTTGCATGTTTGTCACAC
>JAQQZS010000011.1:4566688-4579306 GCA_030068045.1 Platyallabes tihoni
CTCTGCGCCGCTTCCTTCCACCTCTGCATCCCCTTATCGTCCTCCTCCGTATCTCATCCGGAATGTTTAGAGTCCTAAACAGAGTCGGATCACTGATGCCGGCCGGCTTCAGTGCGATCAGCTGTTCCATGGTGTAAACAAAGGAGCCGCCTCCTGGGTGATAGGAGCATATTTATTTGCTAAGTTTCTTTAGAATTGTAATAAAATCTGGAGAAGAACTTTATATCCAATTTATAAAATCATTATACTTAAAGAAATGTGATACAAATCGAATTGTGTTAATATTGTATCGGGTCGTCCTGTGATTCCCTTCCCTATTATGTACGGCTCGGGGAACACAGGGCTGTTTCTCATTCATCCAATATGCGCCACATAAAACTGGGGACCTTATAGGGCCCTGGAAACATAGGGAGGATCCTGGCTAAAACTGGACATTTAAATATTTGTAAAACATCCCTCTGTGATTTTAAAATCTCGCTTTTTATTTGAGCTGAGCCATAAACATAAACATAGTCCAGAATTGATAACTAGTAAATCAGGCACAGTTTCTTGATGTCATGAAATGGTACAGCAGTAAACTAACCTTACCTACTGAACTAAAAACTAACCTATCTGAGAACTATTCATTAATATTTTAAAGGCATTATATGTAAAGTAAATCGATATACATACATATATAGGGTGACAAAAAACGGGAACTTTTTTACAATCCAATAAAACTAGAAGTGATAAAAGAAATACATTTTATTTACGTTCCACTGATCCATGATTACTAAAATGGCGGAGTGTTTACTTGCTAAATGTCACTAATCCGCAGTGCTACCACCTGCTAATGACTACCAATACGCATTTCAAAAATTCCCGTTATTCTGTGTCACCCTGTACATTATACATTATATACATATAATGTATATATATACATTATATGTTATACAAGTTTTTTTTTTTTTTTTTTTGCAAATGGGGAATGTATTATTTGGCCAAAATTATGCAACCCCCTGACCACCACTCCATACTTTCTGAACATCCAATATCAGATTCATCAGTGAGATCAGGATGTCGACTGAAGAGGCCTGGGGTGTAGTCTGTGTTCCTGTTTATCTCAAAGGTGTTGAAGTCAGAGCTGTGTTCTGCACCAACACCGGCATCCCGGACCATAAAGCTACACCATTCAATACAACTGTGACCTTATGAGGAACCTTATAAGCGTGCAAAAGTCAGATGTCCACATACTTTTGGCCATATAATGTATATGTATGTATATCGATTTACTTTACATTACACCTACCACTGTGTCGAACTAGCTTTGCGTACATACTCGTGCATTAATCTAAATGAGTTTACATGCTGTAGCGTGTGCTATTTAGTAGAAGTGCTCTGATGAAGCTAGGCTTTAAAACAAAGTGTTCCTGATTCAATTATGAGCGATATGGATGAACGGAGATTGTGTACGTTAAAAAGGATGTAAGTGAAGAGTTTCACTGTGGTGTTTTTGTCCAGCGAGGGATGATCGCGGCGGTGAAACGCGCCCTTGTGTGGGATTCTTTCCCCGTTCTCAAATCAAAAGTTTCTTCGGTTTAGCTTTCACTGGGGAATGCTGCAGGAACACAATTAGCACTTTCTATTCTGTATTGGACAAAAGGCGAGCGAACAAACCCATAAGTGCAAAACGGCTCGGGAACACGGGTGCTCCATAAGAAGATCACCAGATCGAATTCTGCTGATATGGACACTTTTTTTTCCTGTCAGCTTATCTGTGTGTTTTCATGTCTGGTGCTAAGTTTGTGTGTATAATTTTAGGACAAAAATAGCAACTAATAAAACCAGAGAAGCTTAATAAATAAATCCCGCTGTCAAGATAAACAGTGAAGAACTGCATGCTTTATTACTATTTTTTAAAAACTCCTTATATTGAGGTGTGCTGGCTTTTTCGGATCTGTCCATAATAAAAGTTTTAATGCCCTTACTATTAAAAATATGGGAAAATCCTCAGGTATCAGTTCTATAACACTATACTAGTTTTTATACTAGGGGATAAGGAAGACTTTGCCTTTAATGAGAATTCAGTTTTTTTTTTCCTAATGTAGGAAATAAACAGTGTCCTCTGGAGTACTTTGAAAATAACAAAACCAAGAAATGATTAAAATCAGTTATACCACTTTTTTTTTTATAGAAAATTCTCAATTCTGACTGTTCAGAAGGTGTTGATTAAATTTCAATAACTGCAAAGCAAAGCACAGGTTTAATAGACTGGATATAAGAAATACCTTTCTTCTAATACATTAGCGTTGCTATAGTGACAGCCAGTTTCTTAGAGAGTTGTATGGCGGATGCTAGACATCTTCAAAAATGAAGTTGATTCATGCTATTTAGGAAGTTATTAGAAGAATGCTGTAAAAATTCTATAGCAGTAGAATCAGCACATAGTCCAGAAGCTGGTTATGAACATTATGAGATTAATATCTTTAATATCAACCAGGGTTGACAGATTTAAGCAAAATATCCAGTGAAACGTTTAATCTCAAGAGACCCACACACAAAAATTATAAATAAAAAAAACAGTCATTAAAAATATTTTGCTAATTTAACTTATTTTATTTCTTTTTCTTAGACTTTTTTGGTGAAAATTTCTGATCTACAAACATAATTAACTTGTGGACATACCTGAAATCTTGTATTTTTAAACTTGAATAATTGGCTATAGCAGCGACACTGGAAACCCTGTTCCTGTTCCATCTCCTGCTCGTAACCTGAGCATGGGGCAGCCTGATTCCTGCCCTGATGGGCCTCTATAAGCTCTTGTTTTAGTTTTCATTTTTAAATGAAAACCACTAGGAGATAAATTACTATGTGGCAGGATTCTTCAACTTCAGTCCTGGAGGGAGAGTGTGCAGCACAGTTTGGTGATTCTTCTTTTCAAACACAGCTGATTCAACTAATCTGTTAATTGCCGGGTCCAGTGGGTGTGTTTATGTGTTGGCGAAATACAAACTCTTCTGGGCTCTGTTCCTCCAGGACCGGAGTTCCTGCCCTATGGAGCTAAACGGTGTGCTGAGCTTGATGCTCTGCCCTCCTGCTCCTCTGGACGAGCTGCCAATGTATCTACTTAATAACTTCCTAATGAAATTACAGGCAACATTATGTGGTGACATTTTTTTCCCCTGCTTTTTTACACAAACCAGAATACTTTATTTGAGGAGATATTTAATTTTTGACATATCCCAAAAAAGTAACTAATTAAAAAAATCCCTTATCAATTATTTAAGTAAAATTTAACTAAAGTGAAAGAGTAAAGCTGCCTTTTACCTATTCTACAGCAGAGCCAACCAATCCGAGCTTACCGATGAAGTAGGAGAGCAGCACGGCGAGCAGTATGGCAGCGGCGATGGCGGACATGGCGGCACATTTCCAGCTGCAGTACTTGGACGGTTTCTTAAGCTTGAAGGAGCTCCTGGAGAAGGTGTTCCTCGGCAGGAGGCGTGGCGGGGGCGAGTAGACGGAGCCGCCGGTGAGGGGGTAACCAGGAGAGGAACTGCTGAACAGAGGAGTGCTCCCCGACGGAGTCTTAAACAGGAAGTGCCTGCATGAAGAGGAAAAAAAAACAAAGCTATTGCTAAATTCGAATCTTCCAAAGAAACGCCTAGATAACACACTCGAGTACAACAGAAACATGAGGCTATTAAGAGCTAATGACTGTTAGCGGACATGGATTCGATGGAGGCAGGCTTGTGTTGTTCTACTGCGAAATATGCATTAAAGAGAGCTGTTAAATGGTCTGTTTAGGGGAGTAAATTGCATCCTCGGGGAGAACTGAAGAGAACACCAGGTATTATCCAAATAAAATCACTTCAATCCAGCACTTAATTCACTGTATCCCACAACCGAAACTCTGGCTCGGTGTTGGAGGGATTCCAGTCACATTGTAAGCAAGATTCACGATTCTTTGGACCACCAGACATTCCCAATATTGAATTAACACCAAGTATTTATATGCAGTACTGTGCAAATAAATGTTTTTTAAGACAAAGATGGCTTTAAAATAGGAAAAAAAAACTATAAAGCCAAGGACTAGCCAATACAATATTATCCTGATACTTAGGTGCCGATTCGATTTGTATCGCAATTCAGATTTTTTCATAATCATAATTATTCTACTTAATGTATAATGTATAAATAGTTTTAGCTCGAAACCTGTAGAATTATAGAGGAACTACATGGATTATTGGATCTGTAGGATTATATGCTTTATATGACAGAGTTATAATAATTATTGTGTTCCTTCATCTCATTCATGTCATTTCACGTTTATTCATCCAAAAGTGTCCAGAAATTTAGATCCTCTATTTGAATTAATCTAAACACAGGTTAACATTATAACAACAACCAGCTAGTACTACTACTCCATCCATACATCCATGTAGGAGCCTCTGTAGTCCAACTAAGGGCCATGCAGGCCAATGTTGATTATCATTGTATTGATTCCCATTTTTGCAACCTTTAGCACCTCTGGTCAACATTCTCACACTCATTCACTGGGAAAACCAATTAAGCTAATCTGTATGTCTTTGGACTGGACACATTCCACATAATTTATACATTTAATATTTTTCTATTTAAAATGTTATTGAACTGTATATTTGTAATTATATATTTTGTAATTATAGTTGTAATTAAATTTTATAATTTAATATCTTTCATTCTTTTTCTGGTGCATTTTGTCTCTTTCTACCTTCTTATTCTATTTCTTCCCTTTTTCAGGTCACAGTCATATAATCGTTTCATTGCATATCATACTGTATATGGTTGTGTACGTGACAAATGTATTTCAATCAAAATTATTTTTATGTCAATTATTTCCTTTTTAAAATTCTGTTAATACCAGTGGTCAACAAGGGGCACTGGGGCGACACCCCCTTAGAGTTAGGCAGAGAAGAATGCTACTTTAACATGTAATTATTTTACATAATAATTATTTATTTTAATAATGAAATAAAGTCATTTATTTCTTAATATAAAGAAATTACGTTAATTTCTGTTGGTGTACGCGGGGCACTGGACAAACTGTCGATGTAGCACGTAAATCTTTGAAAAGCATGTGACTTGAGGCTGAGCTCTAATTGGATTTTTTCAAATCATCCTTGGGGTGCAGCACTGTGCGCCCCGAACCCTCCCACTTTTGTTCTTAATCAATATTGTTTTTAAATATTTCGGCTCATGTGATAGAACCATTCTCAACGAGTCTTATTAACAGTCAGCAGATTGTTAGTTAATGTATTAAATAATGACTGACGTGGAAGCCAGATAAATATGAGAGAAAGTTCTGTAATTTCTTTGCTAAAATACCCCTTCGCAAGGCGATCGGTGAAGAAAGAAAAAAAGTTAAAGAGCTTGGACCAGATCGACCTGATCTTCTAATTAAGCAGCCGTGAAGTGATTGCGGCTGAGCTTACACTCGGTGCTTTTCCAGCACTTCTTATTGCTATTTATAGGCAATTATTAAAAGTTTAATTTTAATTTTGTTTGCGCCCCCCCAAAAAAATTTGCACCAGCTGCCACTGGTTAATACATTCCTCACTGTGTGTGTTTTCTCTTTCTACTGTCCCCTTAATATCGCGTGTATAGTTACATGACTTCATCTTATTCATTCTGTGACATGCAAGCAACATGAGGAATAACCCATTTTATTAGAAAAATAAAATATCCCAACAAACAAAAAATCCCCCAAACTAAATAATCGCTCATTAATCGTAATCGTGGTAAAATATTTAATTAATTATGATATTGACTTGAAGTCATATCGCCCAGCACTAATACCAGTTATAATGCACTGCATAGGAAAACCCTACACAGTGTGTGTGTGTGTGTGTGTGTGTATGTGTGTGTGTGATTTGCATATGAGTGGCATTGCTCCAGAACTACATTCACTGATGAAATAAACTGATCTGAAACCTTCCCATCCAATTCACTCCCATCTCCCAGCCCACTGTGAGCCAGGATTTACAGGTTGCCCATAATACACATTTCCAATCCTCCGGCCAAGAGTCTGCACTGATTTTGCATCAAGCGCGCAGTGTTTCACCAAGCTCAGTGTGTTCAATGGCTCTCAGCACGCTTAGTCTGGACCTCACAGATCCTCTGTAGTCCAAAAGTCAACTTGGAAAGCGTCGGTCCGTGAGGATAAACACAAACAGAACATAGGAACACGAGATCGCGGTGGCCGGGAAGTCTTTTGTTCTTTGAGACGACGCCAGTACGGTGTGTAT
The DNA here is from genome assembly GCA_030068045.1 of Platyallabes tihoni. NCBI lineage: Eukaryota > Metazoa > Chordata > Actinopteri > Siluriformes > Clariidae > Platyallabes > Platyallabes tihoni. The sequence continues at coordinate 4,572,952 of JAQQZS010000011.1, forward strand.
ATGAGCCAGATTCGGTTGATGTAGCAAAGAGTGACAGGTGGGCGGACAATTTTGCATGCAAGGTCTTGTTTGCATGTTGATGTGTGCGTTTGTGTGTATGTGCGTGTACGGCAGATGGGAGCGGGATGAAAATGGAGGCAAGTTGACCAAGCAGCTTTGATGAATGCCTGGCCTGGCTCAGGCACCACTTTGGTGTTAAACTTGCTTCAGATCTCTTTCCACCAGTCCTGCTCGAAACAGGAAGTCCAGGCTGACCCCACCTGGCCTTGGCTCAAGCCCCTGTTGAGTCTCCAACTGCTGCCTCATCCCTAAACCCATAGTTACACCCCTGTGTGCCAAAGAGCTCCGGCACTATACGGCCTCAGCCACCTGCTAACACACTCCATCCATCACCACATCCAAAGCTCTGGACCAAAGCTAAGCTTTACACAGCCAACAAATCAATCAGGAGATTTATTAGTCATGGAACTCAACGTTATAATGGTCAACCCAAAACCACGGGGTTTTTACGCTGGGGCTTGAATATATCCAAGCTCTCGGGGTAGAAAATTCCATTAGGTAAAGCTTTGAGAGTTCTCTCTGACTGCGCTAGATTTGTGCGTACTGTAGTATACTGCAGTTCAGCAAGAAAAGGCATCTTGAGGCTTGTAAAGAAACAAAAAGCCCAAGGCGCTCAGGCTTGGTGATTAATAGATTTATATGTGGAACAAAAGCTCTTTTTGTCGATCCTGTAAGGGTCAGGCAGCTAATGTACCTGCTGCAACACTACGGTGATGTCTTAGCAAAGATAACGATATGGAAGATATGCTCCATTTGTAGTGTACAACATAAACCATAGCAGTGTAATACGAGAACATCTGCAGAGGCCGTAGAAAGGGTGTCGTGCTCGATGCTGCTAAGCGCCGCTGTAAGGTGCAGGAGCATTATGGTTGGTAACTCTGACTGCTGTGACAGTTTTGAAACCCGGACTCGACCTGCTTATCCTGCACATGTCACAGCGGTTAAAGTGAGGCTGTAGTGAAACTACTACTTTTGAAATCAAAGCTCGGTTCTGCATTGTGTCAGCTATGTTACTACAGTTTTTTCACACTACTGTACATTCCTATCCAGATCTTTTAGGATAATCCCGCCCCCTTATTCAGGGCTTACTGAGTGAGTAGGAAAATGGTGTAAATCATATGACATGGCCTTCAGGCTCACCAGATTTCCTCAGAATTAAAAGAGATTTTGGAGATACTTTGTTGGAGATGTTGGAGCGCTTTTCATCACCACCATCATGAAGCGCTTTATGATTATCATCAAACCACAGTTAAGAGAATATCTTATGGAAATATGGTCACATATGGCATTATATTACTTAGAAACCATGAAGATGGCTTTGGACTGCCTTTGATATAATCAGATTTTCTTTGATGGCTTATAGTTTCAGGAATTTATTTGCCATAGCAGTTTTGTCTCTGCAGCTTTGCACCTCCAGGGTCGAGGGTTCGATTCCCATCTCGGGTCTGTGTGCATGGATGTTCTCCCAGTGGTTGGTGGGTTTTCTCTGCGATATCGTGTTTTATCCCACAGTCCAAAGACATGCAGATTAAGCTAATTGGCATTTCCAAATTGTGTGTGTGCCCTTTGATGGATTGGCACCCTGTCCAGGGTGTATCTTACCTTGTCTCCCATGTCTCCTGGGATTTGCTCCAGCCCCCCCTTGAGGTTTGTTCCTCATCTCATCTTAGGAAGGTTTTTTTTTTGTGGTCAATAGTGATAAATTGATAAAGCTAGAAATGTATATATTTTTAAATTGTTATTGTACAGTTCCAAGGACATGATTAATAGATGACAAGCCTCCCTAAAGCCAGTCAGATAGAAGCTAGAGTAGCCCTACGCAGAAAACTCAATGTACTTACCGAGACCATTTTTGTCTCATAATGTTTTTCTTTAATAATCCATCTGTATGCCTAAGCTGCATTATGCGTTTAAAAAAAACAAACAAACAAAAAAAAACAAACAAAAAAAAACATTGGCTCTAGGAACACAGATGCGGGTATTCTCACTCCAGTAAAATCTACTGAGGGCTGAAAAGAGTATGTCAGTTCGGCTGAGTGTGTATTAAGTGAGTCTGAGCTAAGAGTGTATGAAGAGGAGTGGATAAAGGCAGTCAACTGGACGGAAAGAAAATCCTTTCATTCCTTACCCTGTTGCCTCAATGTGTATGCGTGTATATGCACTCTTGAATTCTTAGAAAAAAATAAAGGAAAAGAAAGAAAAGAAGTGAAATAAAGGCAGCCGCTCCGACAGACTAAATGCTATGCTGGATTATGTTTACATAGTGTTATAGGCAAGAAAGACTGCCGTGATCCTCCAGGCAATTTGATATTCAAGGCTAATTAGGCAACCTTTTATTCAAAGAATAGCAAGCAAATAAACACATCTACAAAGTTCTATGCAATTTACCCACAGTTCCTTATCCTTCATAACATCCACCTGAGTAAATCATCGACGTGATAATGCATGAGACATCTTACCACCTTAGTGTTTCCAATCTGATTGCTTTAACAACTTCAAGAGATGCATTTAGCCACATGTGCAAGGTACTTATCTGTTGTACTTAAGATGTAGACACTAGAAAAGTCTCTTGGCTACAGAGGAAACTGTATAATAAGTACAGATGCCTTTAAACAGCATGTTGTTTTATCAGGAAGACTTTAGTAAAGAGAATGAAGAATGAAATAAGTATCTGCGCTGCTGTTCACCACAGAGCACGTGTACGCATGGTTTATGAAATGTTGAGTAGAAGCAGGTTTGTGCCAGATTACATCACAGCAGCCAGATCTTTTTAGATGGATATGGCAGAGTGGGCGTGGCTATATGCATCACGCAACAGATCCAAGAAACATGGTAAATTACCGTAAATACACAGAGTATGTGGAAGACGACCGTAATGCACCTACAAAACACCCAAATCTTCACCGAACACAAAAACAGTATGTAACTTTTAAAAACTGAACATTTAAAGATGTATGGACAGATCATTGGAGGGCTGAAATGATTCCTTGAGTAACTCGAGTAATTCAATTACAAAAAATGATCGAGGCAAAATTTTCTGCCTCGAAGCTTCTTTTAATTAATTTTAAAAGCTTGCATTATGTTTCTGCGCAATGATTTGTTTCCGGATGCAAGCCGCCAGTAAACACCAACGAAGAAAATGACACCAACGACAGAAATTGTCAGTGAAGGCTTATATGTTATGCCTGAGATGTAGATTTTGAAACTTTTAGTTCTGAAAGTTTAGTTGCACAACTTAGTGTTTTTGAATAATTATTTATTTTAATGTGTGCCTTAGTTTTTTTGATAGTTAAAGTTATTTGAAATACCTTTTTTTTTTGTTTTTGCATCCGAGAAAAGGCTTTAAAATAAGAATGTATGGCACTGTAATGCACTTAATTCATTTCAGGCAACTTTAATACCCCTATCTCACCTACGCAGTTTTGCGCGGTGGCCGGAAGTACAGTTCATCATGATTCACCGCGAGTTTTGGCGCTGCGATTACGTTTCCATCTTTCCGCGGAAGTGGAAAAGTGGAAAAAAAATGTAACTTTAAAAGATTTTACGTTTATTTTTTTTGGCGGTCCTTGCGGAAGCTTGCGGACCTTGCAGAACTTCGCGGACCGTCGGCGGGCAATCGCGGCAACTCACGGTGCCTAACACCGCATCTCACCGCGAGCGCATAGGTGAAATAGGGGTATACTGTAAGATATTCCTTGTATTGTGAATAATGACAACGTTTATTTTTTTTAGATAAAAATGCTGTATGCATTTAAAAAATAAAAGTAGATTTTTCTAAAAAGAAAACCAATAAATCTTTGTTTCTCTTATATATTTTACATTGCTGTTTAATTAAGCAAAAGTACATTTTATCCGATTACTTGATTAATTGGTCAAAGTTTTGATAGAATACTCGATTACTAAAATTTCCGATAGCTACAGCCCTAATTGCATGTTTATTCTTCCTGCGGGAAGTTTAAAACCAGTTTGTCTCATATGTTCCGAAACCGTGGAGGCCGTGATGAGCAGACACATCCGCAGCTGTCCGAGGTGAGGGCGTGTAAAATACCTGAACTGATATGTGATATGCAAAATGTTGGGTAAAAGTGATGTTATGAAGGGTAATGTGCCGGATGTAATAATCTACTTTAAACAGGGTGTGTATTTGACTGACGAGTAAAGAAGTACAACTCAGCGTAAACAAGGAATAAGATACTCAACCTTACAAAATTGTAATACTTTTTAATTAAGAAGTTAGACAGAGAGTTCTGCCGTACAGAAAGACAGGCAGACATTTACGTGGGCTTCAACTTGGAATTATAATATCACTGATTACATTAAAGCTTATTTTTAGCTTTAACCTTTTAACAATGTCTATGAACTCTTTACCCGTCAACGACAGGTACTAACGATAGTTATACTATATTTTAGTATGAGGGGCGTTCAAGTCAAACTGGGACATTTGATTGTGCAGAATAACAGAACACAGTTATGAGAGTAAAAACTCCCTTTATTTCTCTATATAATCTCGTGCTACACTAATACACTTATCCCAGTGTTTCATTAGTGCTTGGACACCATCAAGTTTCCTCAGTACGCTTGGATTTCTCAGTATGACTGGACTTCCTGCTTCAAGTCTGGAGCGAGGTCATGACTGTACTGTATTGTACACGTGGTGTAGGTGAATGATAGTGGGTTCAGAATTTTCCACAGACAGCTGGAGACACATTATCCATCGATTTTCAAGGATCAGGTGTTCCACTCCCTGAATGTTTATGGGAACGACTGCAGTGGGCTCTGAGCCACCTCGAACAGACGTATAGCCTTTAATATTCTTTAATACGTTCGCACCATTTCAATGTTTCACTGCGCGGTTAAAAGTCTCATCACTGTACTGTGCTTGAAATCTGTAAATGTCAATATTTTACACGTTTATATTCATTTTCATTTAATTTAATTTCAATTCCTAGTCCCGGTTTGACTTGAACACCTTTTTCTAATTTTACCTGTACAACAAATTAAATTTGTAAACGTGCTTCATTATATTAAATGAATTTAATGCAAACATACCATTATTATTATTGTCTGACTCACACATTTTACGCGAGTGAGAGCGCGTGACGCACCTTACGGCGTCTTTATGAACATACCCGTTTTTGTTCTCACACTCAGAGTCATACGATTTTTAATCAATTACTGACAGGAGGCAGGACAGGAACCCTGGTTCTTCATGTAGCTTCCATTGTTGTTGTTCAAAAACCCCCACAAACATCTGATCACATGACTCATTAAAGGAGACCGTGTGAGCTTGATCACCGCACCGGGAGCCCGAAGACCCTCAAAGACTCTTGAATGTTGTCTGTTAGAACAGTTGCTGTAACGGGAACGCTTGAGCAATCTCAGCCTCTGGGCTGAAATCATGTCAGTGCTGTGAAAGGACAGAACCAGAAGGATGTGTAAACAAAGGAGATGGATGGAAGGAGACAGATGAAGGAGGAGGGAGGACTGAGGGGCCAATAAATGTGTTACGGCAGAGACAAATTCACACACTACCCCAACTGCGGTCGTTAACCCCCAACTCACAGAAATACAATGGTCAGCTCCCAGTTGTCTCTCTGTCTCCGACTGTCTCTTTCTCTCGCTCTCTCCTTCACACACACACTCTATTTTAATGCTACATTTTGGGAGGATCTTCCCATAGACCTGTGAATGACTGTAAATAATAAACAAGGTTACTCCAGTGCAAAATAGCCTTTATTTCCCCATTTTGATCAAATAAAGAAGTGGACCAAGTTGTGAGAGTAGATAAAGACAGACTGAGGTCTCTGAAACATCTGAAAAAGTTCTTGTTACAACACCCGTTACTACAGAGAGCCGTAAGTCCCCAAAGAAGTGATTTATATTTTAACTCTTGCTCACAAGTTATTATTTTATGCGCACACGGCTCACCTTCTAATCACGAAATAAATTACCTGTTCAAATAAAGCAATAAAGGGCCTTCATGTTCCAAATATTACTGCGCCCCTAACATCCCAAAAGGTGTATTTTTAAATCTTGTACAAACAAGTTATTTATTCAAGTTTCTTTCTTTCTTTTATTTTTTTTTTCATGAAAAGCCTTAAGGATCAGTTTAACTTGTATTAACTTATTTGGAACATGAAGGCCTTCATTGTTGTAGTTAGTTTGCTTTGTGTTTAGATGGTGAGTTGTGTGCACAAAAAAATGTATATATATATATATTGAACAGTTGATATTGAGATGTGTCTGCTACTTCTGCTCTGTAAAGACTTCATAACGCCTCTAATCTGAGGTGCTG
>JAQQZS010000011.1:4586719-4602160 GCA_030068045.1 Platyallabes tihoni
AGAAGACTAGCAGTTAGCCCTTGTAGCGTGGACGGTAAACCCAAACGCGGAAGTAGCGCGAACAGGCAGGATAACCAGGCGAGTTATTATTAGAACTCTCTCATGCCGAGAGCAAGAGTTTACACAATTAAACCCATGTTCTAGCAACACACACTCAATCAGTACTAACATGAGATCCAGCGAAGCGTCGGAAACGGCATGGGCAGACTCAATGACTGAGCGATGTGAAGCGCCATCTTGTCTCCTTTAATGCTTCCTGAATCGCGACCGTACTACTTCCGGGTCTTAGTGCCGGTCGCAGAGCGAGTGCGCATGACAGCGACCAAACTAGCTTCGCGACCTCTGTTTTCTTCCAACAAAGAATAAAATATCGATATTTATTGATATCGATCACGTGTCTATCGCGATACATATCGTTATCGTTTTATCGCCCAGGCCTAGTAGTACCCGGAGGAAACTGATTGGTGGGTTTCCCCCAAATATTCCAGTGTCCTCCTACAGTCCCAAGACATGAACTGTAGGCTGACTGGTGTTTCCAAACTACTCATAGTGTCAGACTGGGTATGTATCTGTCTGTGCTTTTGCCCTGTAATGCTTTCATACCCTTCCTTGTGCACTAGGTTTCAAGGGATAGGCTCCAGGCCCAAATGAGATAAATGGATGGATGACCTGTCATTGTAATAGATCTCATGCAGTCACATGATCTAAAAACGAAACTCTAAAATCAACCATTTTGGCAAGTAATCATGTCCGATATAGATAACACCACCAAGCCACGTAATTAAAAGGCTTTAAAAACGTAATTAAAAGGAATATGAATTTTATTCCAGACGGCACGATGGCTTAGTGTTTATCACTGTCGCCTTGTACCTCCAGGGTCCGGGTTTGATTCCTGTCTCGAGTCTGTGTGCATGGAGTTTGCAGTGCTTGATGAGTTTCCTCCGGGTACTCTGGTTTCCTCCCATAGTCTAAAGACAAGCAGATCAGGCTAACTAGCATTCTCAAATTGCCCGTTGTGTATAAATGAGCGTCTGCCCTGCAATTGATTGACAAGGGTGTACCCCGTCTCGTGTCCTAAGTCTCTTGGGATAGACTCCAGGCCCCCGTGACAGTGTATACAGGATAAAGCGTTATAGATGATGAGCGAGTGAGTGAATTTCATTTCACTTCAGTCAATTATACAAACGCTATGTTATACAGTAGGGTTGTTTTCTGGTGTTTCTATGACCGAACATTAAAATAAATGCTATTTATTTTAATTCCGTTAGCAGTAAAATGTACGCGATTTAAAAGCAATGATTATTCCTAACATATTCAAAGCCTCCAAGTCGACACACCCTGGCAAGATGTCCTTATAAGCAGGATTTTTTATTAAATCGATCATTGACCGATGCTGAATTACCACCTGATCACTGGATCAGCGCTGCTTGAGATTTAAGGGTTAAACGAAGCATCTTGATGGCCCCCGAGTGGTTGATCTCTAGTTCGATCCCTGGGTGATGTTGTAACCTCTCGCAGCCGGGGGTCTAGAGAGAGCTGATTGGCCGAGCTCTCTCAGAGGGGAGGGATGAGAGGTACGTTCCTGCGTACTACAGCCAATCTGTGAGCTCATGCAAGCGGAAGGAGCGGATAGCGCTGTCCTCCGAGTGTGTTACGTCGCCCCTAACGGTGCATGAGCGAGCAGGTCGAAAAGATACGGTCGGCTGGTGTCATGTGGTTTGGAGGAAACACGTGATAGTCTTCGGCCCTCCTGACTGAGTGGTAGTAGTATCCTTAATGTGGAGCCCCCTAGTGACGGGGAGGAATTGTACAAGGCCAAATTAGGGAGAAAATCGTCGGGAAAAAATTAATAAAAATATGCGGTCGGTTGGCGTCACGTAGTTCGGAGGAAACACATGTGGCCCTCCCGACTGAGTGATCTTAGTGGCCTTAATGTGGGAGCCTCCTAGTGATGGGGAGGAATTGGATACGACTAAATTAGGGAGAAAAAGGCAGCATCTTGTTTTTCAAGATGGTGGTCTAGACATATCGGAAACCTCCAGAATCATCTGCCAACCTCGGAGGCAGAAATTCCACGCAGGTGATTTGCATAATCCGAACACAGACCTTAAGCAGGTTCTCGGTTCAACTCTGAATAAATTTTGAGTGTAAATATTGATGTTAGCTTGGGTCGCTAGCTCTGAATACGGTCAGAGATAGAAAGTCTGAGCTGTTTAAAATTAAAACGCTCTACATAAATGAAGAAATTATATGATTAAATATAATAAATATCTTATCATTTTATGTGGATCATAGTGAGAGTATATTTTTTTATTAATGTACCTATATCTAGCTTTCTAATCCTTGGAAGTCCATAGCTTGGGTAAAACTCGAGCACTATTACGGTTTAAATAAAAATCCAGAGCTCGTCCCACCTGGGTCCCTCCAAAGTTGAATGAGTAACCCAGCAGCTGTACACTTCTCACTTTCCTGTCACCATATGGCCTCTATCTGTGCCAAGAACAACTGAAAAGTTCTCGAGAGCAGCACTCTGTGTTTGATCGCTGCTTTGCATGCCCGCCTTAGCATGACCTATTTTCCACGCTGCTCCTGCTTCGTCTGAGAGCGAGTGTCAAAATATTTTACACGGAGAGAGCAGCAAAAGTGAGAGAAGAGGGTGTGTGAGACTGGGTGGTACTGAACACTTCATGTAGCGTCTGGGTGTGGAGCAGTGGGTTCCTGAAGGTCTGAGCTGGAGAGGAAAGCACACACACAGCTCTGAGGGGAGAGGGGTAGAGGGACTGGGCTGTGTCCTGTATCAGAGCACCTGCTGAATAAAACATCTGAGATGTAGACCGAGACAGACAGATAGCGTTTGTGTGCATGTGTGTGTGTGTGTGTGTGTGTGCGTGTGTGAGAGAGAGAGATAGAGAGAGCGGGTCATCAATAGTGTATGCAGCATGTATGTGTTGTGATGGAGGAGCAGAGGGGAGTGACCCCCAACCCTGGTGTAGGGGATGAACGCTACAGCAAACAAAAAAACCCACCAGGGGAAGGAGAAGGAAAAAAAGTCAGCAAGAGAGAAAACACAACAGCATCAGATCTCTATGTGTGTGTGTGTGTGTGTGTGTGTGTGTGTGTGAGCAGCCGTGTTGAGAGAAAAGCATGTACGCTGTTGGAAGATGGTGTTTTCCTGATAGGTGTGTGTGTGTGTGTGTGTGTGTGTGTGTGTGTGTGTTCGCCTGCCTGTCTATCTTCGCATATCTGTAAGGCTATGATCTCAGGTATTTTAGGACTGATATGTCAGGATTAGAGATGGCACCGATCCCATACTCATGAGCCGTAGTCTACCGATATATCAGGATTAAATTAAATATGTGACGAGAGAAAAAAAGAGAGAATTTCAATCCAATCCTAGAACAAATGGCTGACTTAAAGATCAAAATTAAATCTGAGATTTTTTTTATTTAAATCTTTATAGAAAATAAATTTTATTGGATTATTATTTTTTTAACTGTTTATTATATTGACTTTCACCGAAGTGCTTTGTTTGTTAAGCCACAGAGTTTGATGTGAAAGTTTTCATGTTTTTATATACTGTACTGTACATATTTGCATTAAGTGCTTTAATTATTTAAATGAATATTTAGTAGAAAGAAAGAAAAAGAAAGAAATACTAACTTTCAAAGTCATTGTATTATACTTTCACTTCTTAAATCATCTCAAACATATCTAGTTAATTTAGATTTTAAAAATATTTTTTAATTATTACTGTATGTTATTTCAAACATTCAGGTCTGAACTATATAACAGTGATGATGGAAAATAAAACTTTAAATTTCTGTACAATTATATATATTTAATTACTTCTATTGTGTGTTAGAAATTGTAGAAAATAATTTTTTTTTATATCTTTAATGTACAATCGTGACACAGTTTAGGACTGTCGTACGTCACAACCGATTTCAACTATCTAGATTCAAATAAATGTTTCTGAGATTTTTTTTACTGTTATATAATAAGTTATTTATGAAATAAACAACATTGTGTGCGAAAAAAAAGCCTGTGTCACAATCTATACACAATCATACACCCAAAGCAATATGTTCATGGTCACATTACCAGCCTGAAGTGACACAATGCCGATGTTGTAGGGCTGTCTAGACGCTCAAATCTGATGTTTTTTCAAGAAAGGTCTGAGTGACATTCGTACAATATGTTGTACTACATGAATTTTTGCTACATGGTCATGTGACTTGAATGAGGACAGGGAGTTTGTGATGACACAGATACAGCGAGACGGCTCGCTACTGCTTGCTGTCCGCCAGAGCAAAACAACAAGCTACAATCACAACAATTATTTCAAAAGAATGAGGAGTCGCACGAACTTGTGACGTATTTTTACAGATGCCGCGAACAAACGTATCGATGTGCTAGTGTTCATCATGTACAGTAATAATAGCTCAAATTTACTCATTCAGAAATGTAATAAATTTTGACAATTTTTTTTTAATAACTATAGATATCTACTTCTTGCATGTCTGTGCAAGTGCAAAAATATAAAATATAATATAAAAAAGACAATTACTGACTTAATTATATGATATGCAGCACTGTGTAAAAGTCTTTAGCCGCCCTCATTTCTTCATATTATATTTAAAACGATGTAGAATGTATAAACGAAACAGGAGCTGCAATGTTTTACCGCGACAAGCTGCAAAGTACCTAAAGATAAGATGGTTCTTTATGTAACACCCTTTAGCAGCAGCCTCATTTCCCCTCTCGTCTGTTCCAAACACTCGGCATCACCGGTATACTAATCACCGTCCTGATCATCTGTCATCATCTGCACCTGTTTCTCTCTGGTTCATGCATTAAATTAGTGTAGATAGTTTTTCTGCTTGAATGATTCATAGGTCCCTCTGTGGCTTAACAAACAAAACACATTCCCTCCGAAACTGCTCATGTACAGGAAGTGGACTGAAAATGAGAGAGACAAGAAAAAGTCTTTCAGGAAGCCTGGAGAACTATTCCTCATGACTGCATTACAAAAATACAAGACAATTCTGATTTGCACCTGATATAAAAAAGATTTATTTGTAATCTTGCTTTATTATTATTATTATTATTAATAATAATAATATAATTTCCCTCCCCCTTATACCCTGACAGTAATTGTGAGGGTTAACACGTGTTTACGCTAAATAGATGAAGTTACAGCGTCTTTTTGATCTGCTGCTCATCTTGCATCAGAGGAAAATCACAACCTGCTCTCTTCAACGCTTCCTCTGATTGGCTAGCCTCACTTTGATTGACAGGCCAAAGACACAAGCCGTCCCACCCAAACAGAATTAGCGATCTTGTCGGAAAAATAAAAATAGTTCTTTTCTGTTCAGCTTGTTGTAATGTACTAAGACCGTTCACAGTTCTAGCGTATGTATGAATAAAAACAATTTTTAATCTATTCATTTAATTAAGTGTTTCTTTCTTTCTCGGAAGAGACAAGTTCAACAAGATATAAATATTATTTTTCTTCTTTTTTTTTTCTTCGCATGAAATATGTATAGTGGAGAAACTTTGTACACAGTAATGAATATAAAACATTATATCCATAATTACATTAGCAGTATATTAATAGGTCAGGGTTTTATCTATCTATCTATCTATCTATCTATCTATCTATCTATCTATCTATCTATCTATCTATCTATCTTTCTATCTATCTACCTACCTGTTTTTGGTACAGTGGTGAAATCTGAGAGGATTACACAAATATTACTGTTAAAGAGACTTTGTTCTTTGCTTCTTTCCCAAAATAGTGTTTCAGTGAGAAACTTTATACACTTTAGTTGCATCAGTTCCTGTAATGAACATAAACCATTATTTTCTGAAATGACATTAGCCGTATATTATCCATTATTTTAGGTCTTTTTTTATGGAATGCAGGATTGTGTCACAGGGCTTTTTTGTACTTTGCTCATTTCTCTAAATATTGTTTACATTTATAAAAAGTAGAGATGAGGCTAAGCTAATACTGAGTATTTTAAAATCAGCTGAAATTCAGGACTTTGCTCATTTCCTTAAATATAGTTTAAATTCGTGAGCGTATACGCTTGGGCCGAGTTCCTGCAAGCAGCATAAAAACGCTATGTTTTTAAAATGATATCCGGACTCTATTATTCAGTGTTTTTTAACTGGGAAATATTTCTCCCCAAAATAATTGTTAAATAATAATAATAATAATAATAATAATAATAAATTATATAGAATATAAAGTCAGTTTCGGTTATGTATATTCCAATCATGCTGTTTGAATTAGCAGCGCTGATGGCTTGAAGTAATGAACAGATTATGAAGGTGACATGTGAAGGTGAATGCAGGCACGTGGTGACGACGGTGAGGTGCGAGACGGAAGCTGACCGTGTCTCGAGTGGCACACTGCTGTTGAGAGCCCAGCTCTCCTGGAGCTGCACCGACTCCGGGGTAGACGGGCCGTCGGCGGGCGCGGCGGTGGGCACGTGGCTCTGCGGGGCGCGCCGGCTGCCATGACCACCGCAATTCAGAGAGTTAGCCGACGTCTGGTGGTGGTTGTGCGTAGGGGGCAGAGGAGGACGCGGGGCCGTCTGGCTGTGATGGCTGGACGGACCTGAGAGACAGAGACAGAGAGAGAGAGAGCGAGAAAGACTCGAGAGTGTTAAATTACAGCACTTCTAATGTTCAAAGCGTCTTCTCACACACGGCTGTTTGAAATAGTGCATACTTATGCATGGATTTTATTTCTTCATCTTCTTTGTGCCTTTCCCACACTCAGAGCGGACTAACAGAACGGAGGAGGATGTGAAATTCGAGTCGAGGGGAACAGAAGGAGGCTGATCGCTGTGAAATAAGATCCGCGTGAATAAAAAAGAAATCAAAATGCCTATAGGTTGAGGAAGAAAGAGAGAAAAGGAAGCGCTCAAGCGTTCCTTTGTTGGCCTTAAATTGTAATTGCTATTCCAGGAAATTTAACCCATTTGTTACAAACGGCACGCTTATATAAAGAATGTGTACACTAAGGTTTCAGCTTTGTTTTTTTTTGTTTTTTTTTTATTAATTATTATTGACTATATTGGTCATTGCTTAATTTTTTTAAATGACTGTCATATTATTATTACCATTATTATTATCATTATTACTAGTAGTAGTAGTAAAAAATTAAATTAAATAATAAATTAATTAACTAAAAAGCAAATAAACACCAAGAATAGTATGAAAATGTATGGTATATTTATATTTATTTATAAAAATATACAAATACAGTATGTAAATATTACACTATATATATATTCTTTTAAATATTTAATTTAATCATTGACCCACATTCTGTTTCTGTCTCAATTTTCTTTTTTTATTTTTGTCTTTTTCCTTTATTTAGATCATCAAAGTGTACTCATTCAGAGCAGGAGCACAAAAAGAACAAAATGACGTTCTGTCCATTCCCATTCAGTTCTGCTAAATAGAAAATATTTGCTCCCCAACAACACCTAATCGACTAGCACATTTAATAACACTTAGAGGCTGAAGCGAAGCCTCTATAATCCATAGGTTTTATTATTTCTATTCGATTATCCACACTGGCTGCACCGAAGGTGTAAGTGTATTCCTGTGTTCTTTACATTTGCTCCAGCTGTCTTTATTTTGCGTCTATACAACGCCTGGCTTCTTGAAGGAAATATAATAGGCATGATAATGCTGCTCACATTAAAAAAAAAAAAAAAAAAAAACAATCGCTCGATACATAAACTGTCCCTTTCGGTGTTTGGGCAGAAATTAGAATTCATCCGAGGCCATTTTCCCAGCACGCAGCTCTGTGAAGAGGGCGGGAAAAAAAAATACGAGCAACTGAAAGCTCCGTTCCATACTGTGAAAAGAAAGTGGTGGAGACATGAAAGGAAGGATTGAGGGCTGAGAGGAGCTCGGCTACGCTCGGAGGGTCCAGGCTGTGTAATTCGGCGCTGCGCGGCGTGCTGGTGCAGGCCGAAAATCAGCCCTCGACAAACGCAGCGCAGTACAAAGCAGTTTCGATGAGAGAGGAACTCTTGGAAGAGCTCTGCGCTCTTAACAATAGCCGCAGGAACAATGGATTACAGCCTGGTGTCATGTCCATCAAAGCTGACCCTGGGCTGCTTACGACACCCTGCCTGCCTGTACAAAGGCGTCGCAGGACTTGCACTTCTATCTCGCTCTGTTATCCTTGGCCAAACCTGAATTCGAAGCGTCCCCCCTTTGTTTTTCCCACTTGGAGCCCAAAAAATCGAAGCGACAGCTGCTAAAGAGAGCTGGCTTTGTGGCACTGACCATCAATGGAAATGCTTGGGAACATAAAGAGAGAGCAGAGCTGCTAGTGTCAGGGGTTTTTTTTTCCACCCAGGAGAAGAACACGCCAGGGACCTCAGCGTGAAGTCGAGAGAACAATACGGCCAGTCTTCTGCTTTTCCATTGCAGAGGTCAAGACAGTAATGCGGAGATTACAGTGCGAGGTGGTGCAGTTACTGTTATTATCGCGCAGCACCATGTGGAGCTCAGACACAATGTAACGTATTCTTCCTGCTGGGGAACAAACCGGTGGACGGATGAAGGCCAGCCAGCGAGTCGGGCTCGGATGGCGGAGTCGGATAAAAGCCTGGCACAGAGCTCACCTCCTTTGCACGGCGGATTTGGCGGCACAAAAGCAGAGCGGAAAAACACAGCTAGCTGGAGTGACCTTAAGTGGCAAGCGATCACATCCAGAACAAAAAAAATTAAGCAAAAAACAGGCCTGTTCATCTGCTAATTCACCTATCACCATTGGGACTGTTAACGAAATCAGCTGTTATGGAATAAATGACTTTTTAGGGCAAAAAATTTATGAAAATTATCAAAGTATGTGTTT
This sequence comes from Platyallabes tihoni, assembly GCA_030068045.1. Taxonomy (NCBI): domain Eukaryota; kingdom Metazoa; phylum Chordata; class Actinopteri; order Siluriformes; family Clariidae; genus Platyallabes; species Platyallabes tihoni. Next base: position 4,595,610 of record JAQQZS010000011.1, read on the forward strand.
TTGAGTTCACATTTTTAGATTACCTGTTGAAAAATAAATAAAAATACTGGGTTATTCAGACCTTCAGGAACAAGGTCAAGGTGTCCCATTTGCTAACGTCCAGTGCGATTTATAACTAAAGATAACAATTTGGTTAGAAACAAACTTCAATTAATTTCCACCGGTCACCTTAATAAAAGCAGAGGTATCCTTTACACCAGAAACAGCCTTGACTTTCATATCCCACGATCTTTACCCTTCAGCGGTTGTTACCCTTTTTCTGTCTATTACTGCATGCTTTAGCATTGCTGCTAAATGTGACTAGCTTACCAAGGTGAAAATACCAGAACTTACTGTATATAAGGTCTAAATTTAATTCAGTTAACACCTGAAAACTCTACGTTAATTCTATGCAATGAATTTAATTTATTGATGGTACAAATATTGGCTAAATTTTATTTTTATTTGGTCGTGTCAGGTTGGTAAGAATACTTTGTTTAACTACCTTCAGAACATTGACTCTTTGTTAACGTTACTTTGTAGCCTTCGTGTTTCTTTAATGTTACTTTGTAACTATGACGTTGTGTTAAAGTTACTGTGCATTAATTTGTCAATTTTCCATACTGTAGAGGGCCTGGACCCGATCCCAGGGGGCACCTTGCCAACTCATCACAAGGCACAAAAGGTTGCATTATTTTGCCAAAAAAAAGATGATTTCTTTTTTTTCTCCTTTGTATTAATTTCACCTCCTGTACCCCTCTGCAAGCCCAACCACTAAACCACCACAAAGACTACTTTGGTAATGTTGCTTCATAATTATGATAATTCGTTAACGTTATTTTGTTTACGATACACGCTAAGTCACAGGTCAACTCAGTTAAAGCAGCAGTAACCTTCACCAGAAACTTCACTTTTCTTTTTCCTTCACCGATTTGCCTTTTCCACCCGACCAATTTCATTTGCATCCGGTTTGCGTTTGGTAGTGCAGATTTTACAATTCTCCTGAACCGCCAAAGCGAGGGTAGAACGTCTTAAACGCTACGGCGAAACCATAGACGTTGACATGACTACCAAGTGTTGCCAAGTTACTGAAATCGCATATCAAGGTGGAAAAACTGGAACTTGTTTTTCCAGGCTGCTTTCCGAATCTTGCCGATAAACATCCACAAATTGAATAACACTTTTTTTGCTTGGTGCAAATGACTTGGTGAAACGAATAAATAATACACAAGAGAGCCTGTTGTTATACACAAATTAACCACAATGGTGTGGTGTGATTCAGCCAAAGCTAAATTTAGTTTTTTTATATCACTAATTATACAGTATGAAAGGCGTTAACAGGCATTAACGTTATGAGAATGAGAACTCACATTATTTTTCTATATAATGCCCTGCTACACTAACATACTTATCTCAACGTTAAACTAGTGCTTGGATAGTGTAAAAGTAGAAAGTTTTCGTAGTAGCCTGGAGCCATGATCGGAGTGCCTGCTTCACATCTAAAATGCTTTCCACTCAATGTATGTTCACAGGAGCGACTGCAGTGCACCTCAGGATCGTCAGTCACGGATATACGGCCTTTTTTAAAAACATTTGTATCAATCAAAAGTTTTTCTGTGGTGAAGAGTCTCATCACCGCTTAAAAATCTCCTGTAAATGTCAATCGGTTTTACACCGTCACTATTACACTAGAAAATTTCATCAGACATTCCGGGTCACAAGTCGTTCTCTCACCAGCCTCATTTTTAGTTCTGTCGCTTAAAGTTATGAGAGAAAATGGCAGCGTTTCATGTGACTAAGATACATTTATGTTACAGCAAGAACATAAATTTCGATATTTATGAGAGAGATGCTTATAATATTTTCAAAAACTGTATCATAAAAATGGTTGGTGGGAAAAGAAAAAAAAGATTTAGTGTGATCTTTCAGGATCTTAGCATGCTTCAATTGCTAGACATTTGTAAGTCCACACTATTAACTAAGAAACCTATGAAAAAGTTTTAAATTGACCCTGAAACTGAACAATGAATAAATGTTCAGGACAATGTGTTAGTTAAAATGCGCCAACAAAACACTATTTTTAGCACCTGACTTCATGCTCTAATGCGGCTCACGTTTCCCTCAGTGAGGACCGAACTGATCATATATAAGATTGAACGCTGTTAATCAATCGTAATGCAGGAGACAAGATTTGACAAAAAAGTTGGGAAATATAACAAACCTAACCTGCCATAAGATTGTTCTTTTAAATTTGATTTATACAGAAATTACTATTAATACGTCTTAAAATGACCAGTTTATAGATTTATTTTTATAAATTGTTTAGCAATGATGCTTCTTACTCTGACATGGATATAGTTTTTTATGTATCCCATCAAAGGTTAACTTGCAAAATTTTTGGAAAAAAAAGAAACAAAAAACAGACTAGTTCTTTTTTTAATTCTTAATTTTTCCTTAATTTCTTTGTAGTATATAATAGAGATTGTAAAAAAAAAAAATCAGCATTTGTATTACAATTCTCTTGTATAGGAATCCGTGAAATGCCACACTGACTCGACAATATTTTTCACAATAATTTTTTTTTATATATACAGTGAAGTCAATAAGTATCTCCTCTTACTTAGAAATCATGGAGGGGTCTACAATTTTCAGCATAGGTGCATTTCCACTGTGAGAGACAGAATCTAAAAAGAAAAATCCGGAAATCACATTCTATGATTTTTTAACAATGTATATGTTTGCATTTGAGGTGGTAAAATGCTGCCGTTCTTCCATAATCATCCAGATGGCACGCTAAACTATTCAAACAGCACAGCCTCAGCAAATTCTGTGTTAAGTTTGTTTTGAATTGTAACAAAATATGAAAAAAATAATTTTAAAAAAAATTATTGAGATATTAATAAAATAGTGATACTCAAAATATCGCAATACAAATTGAATGGGCACCTACAGTAAGTAAGTATCGTGATAATATAGTATCGGATGATCCCTGGTGATTCCCATCCCTAGTTTTTCCCTAATTCGGGAAAAAAATTTAATATGTTGTTATAATAAAACATCATGGTACAAAATATTTCAAATGAATTATAACCTGCTATTCAGTCACGCATCAACCTAAAGCCCACTCAGGTGCATGAAATCAGCAGAAATCAAGGCCACTTTGAAATACCATTTGTTTGGTCTATTTTTTATTTCTTCCCCTACAAGGACACTAGGTGTTAAAAGACCTGCTTGCTGTCCAGAATGCTGATGTCTGCTTTTAGTCCTGGCCCTGAGTACAACAATAATAGTAAATGACATGTTAGTAGAATTCAGCGAATTCTGCTAGAACATCAATCTTACACAAAAAGACCTGGAGGGAACGATAATAAAATCGCAGCCGACGTTATGAACCGCATTAATACACACAAAAAAACCCACTTCTGTTCTAAACATTATTAAACGCTTTGGATTGTTCAATTGAGGAAAATACGCGGCTGAATGTAAACCAGGTGCGGAGGAACGATTGACGTCGGAGCGCTCTAAGACAATAAGCGGAAACCCGTTTCTCAGACGTTCTTTTCAGACCGAATTCAAAGCGGCGTATATAAGCGAGTTTCTCTCCGGCAACTTTAGGAGGAAAGTTTTCAGTTCATTCGTCGCCGGAACACCGTCGACCCGCATCCTGTTCTGCTCTTTCAAAACACAGAGTGCAAATAAGACTGTATAGCAGTCAAAGCCTGCTGTTTCCGTTCGCATCACAGGCTTTATGATATCCGTTTTACTGGAACATGAAACAGCTGTGCAGCCATTCCGTCTCCTGCCACCAACCTTCATTCATCTCCACCAGCCTCTCGCTCTGTCTTTTTTTTCCCCTTCTCTTCCTCCTCCCTCCCCGGCCCGTGTTTCTTTCTCCTCGAGCTTTTCCGTTCCCCACCATTTAACAGTGTTTATGAATAATTGAGTTTTGATTCAGTGAGCAAACGGCAGGAGCTGACAAAATACTCGCCGAGTCACATGAGGAGGAGAGAAAGAGAGAGAGAGAGAGAGAGAGAGGCAGAAAAAAAGAGACAGAGTGAGAGAAAGAGAGAGACGCGACGCCAGGCCCATTTCGCCCCCGACTGTCACTTCCGCCTCTGAAAGCCACTTTTCATCACGATGATAACAAAGAGACACGTTTACATTTAAGGAGAATCGATAGAAAATGGAAGAAATGTGAAGGGGGTGCAAAGAAGGGGGGAAAAAGACTTGCCACAATAGCAGCATAAGGCAAAACTGAAATGCGGGTTATTATTATAATAATAACAATAAAAAATATAGAAATATACAACTCTCAGGGAATCAGGACATGGAAACGGATAGCATTGTCGGTAATAATCTAAGAAACTCGAGTTTGCCTTCCGTCTCGTCTCTCGCAGAATGGAAACGAGGAAGCAATATGAGAGAGAGAGATGAGCGAGATGAGCGAGATGAGAAAGCCTAAGAGGGAGAGAAAATGTTCAAAGTAATTAGCGCGGGTGAAGCAGGGGCAGGTCGGAGGAGGTCTTCGCGGGGTGCCTCGCTGCCGCGCGGCCACGTCGAAATTACCGTCGCTAGGCTAAGCTCCGCTAGGCTAGAGGGCCTCCCCGTGACAGGGATTAAAATAAATTGCTCGACAAGAGCGGTGGGAACCTTGGAAAAACAATACGAGTAAAAGCATAAATGTCAATTTGGAATGATAAAAGACACAATCTAAATGTGGCAGCAGGAGCCTGGAGACAGCTGAGGTAATGGAGCTAGCTGCTCCGCTCCTGACTCATTCTGTTTACCGTGCATGTGTGTCTATATGTGTGTGTGTGTGTGTGTGAAAGTGAGATTGTTTTCACAGAGCTGATTTCTGTCTTTTCGTTCATTTGTCTAATTCCCTGCAAAAAACTGAAAACGCTATTTTCCCGTAGACCAGCCATATTTTACTGTTTCGCCCGAATACTATCTGGACACGTTCCAAAAAATAAATAAAAATCGCACAACCTGCAGCTGAATGCCCGAACAAGCAAAATTCCACATGAGGCCTTTTTATTACAAGAAAAGTAGTGAAACATTTAGGAAACGTATGCCCTATTTCTTTACTAAACCTGGGCTGAACACTGCCATGACACTCATGCTATCCTTAAAGACGTTTATCCAACTTCGAATCTTTACAGAGGGACATGCTTCACGTCGGGGACGTCTCAGATCGGTTTCAGTGTCAAAGGACAGAACTGAGACAGAGCTTATGGTAAGTATAGAACTTTCATTAAAAATGGAAAATGACGAATACATCACGAATACATTTGTGAATACACGAATACATGAGAAATTCCTGAGAAACTGCAGATGAGCAAGGCGACGCAGGGCGAGACTTCACGCATCCCGCTCATGTGGCTTTCTGATCGTGGCCTTGGCTACTCATCTGCAGTAATTAGAGCGTAATAATGGTTCTCTTATGCAACCCTGAGACCAGACTGCAAATGTGCCCTAAATGCAGCCACAGAGTCAAAATACCCTCGTTACATCGCTATCACTATTTCGGGCTGTAACGGAACACGTGTCGTCTGAGGTATTTGTTACGAAAGGAAATTATAATAAATGTGACGATCAAACATTTGCTATCCCATGTGATTTCATCTTTATTTTATTTTTTAATAAAGAATCCAGAAATAGCTAGGAGAAACAGGAATAACATGAATAATACATTAGCAGTACTGCGACGATAAGCGATGAGAAATAAAACACGGCAGAGCGAGAGAGAGAAAGAGAGAGAGAGAGAGAGAGAGAGAGAGAGAGAGGGGAGCCGGGCGAAGGACACGACTCGGAGAGAGGTGCTCGGAGTGGAGCTGCCTGAAACCCCTTCAGCAGGAGCCGTCATCTGCTCGCAGTAATATGGCAGCACGGCCAAAGACACGCAGCAGAACATCAGCGCATACCAATTACACGTCCTGCTGGGAGCCTGGGCACTAAATAGATCAGGTCACGCTCGAGGTTTAACATGGACGGTAAATGGGGGATCACTGCAGTGCAGTGCACAGATATCTGAAAGGGAGTGAAATATATATAAAGTTTTAAGCACAGTTCTCTGTTGTGACTAGTATGAAACGATGCTAACGATGCTGTCGTTGCTATGGTAACAGCTAGTTCACAGCATCTTCTATGATCCAAGTCTTACAAGAAAAGCATAAAAAAAAGTCTTATTTAACAAACATTACGGTACATGTTGGTTTAACATATATGGAAGGAGTCTCCAGTGTTAGTACGTTTTCCTCCGCAGGACAAACCAGACTGGTGATGAAGCGACCATTTATATCTTCTATAACATAAGAGACAACAGGCACTGCCTCGCCTCACTGACGTTTCTCATGGTTATATACTGTATACCTATAAATATAAATTATTAAAAAGTATGACTTGTCGTTTAAAAAACTAAAATAAATAAATGAAAAGATATGCAGGTTAGGCTAATTGGCGTTCCCAAATTGCCCATAGTGTGTGAATGGGTGTGTGAGTGTGTGTGTGTATGTGCCCTGCGATGGATTGGCACCCTGTCCAGGGTGTGCCCTGCCTCGTGCCCGAAGCCT
>JAQQZS010000011.1:4619905-4644009 GCA_030068045.1 Platyallabes tihoni
TTACAGAGTCCGAGTCAACGCTTAATGCGATGGGTACTTTTCTTGCAGCCTTATAACTTGGTGATTAAACACATTAAAGGAATTGAAAATGTTTTAGCGGACACCTTGTCACGTGCCCTTGTGGTGGAGTAACAGGATGTATTCTCCAAATTGATGTGAGTTTATCCTACCTTTATATGTATGCATGTTATAATTAATTTTTTGATGTGGAAAGTTTTTTTTAAGGGAGGTGTGTGTTAGGATTCTGGTTTCTTTTTTGGTTCCTTTTTTGTGTTGTAGGTCTTCTAATTTGAGGGCGTGACTTGAGTGCACCTGAGGCGCATCATGACTTTTACTTAAGCGTGGTGCAAGAGTTCGTCGGCCCGCTGCTCCGCTGAGGCGTGGGCAGTTTGCCAGAGCTGTGCTCCAATTTGTGATGTTATGTTTTGTTTCGCATTCATTCACTAGCGCTGACCACACTTCATTATACATTCAGACACTTGCATTTCACTCTGATTGAACATACTGATGTCCTGATTATGTTAATTTGTTGTAATAAATATTATGTTTTAAGTTATTCCGCCGTGTCGTCTCCCTTAATGTTACATCCTTGAGCCAGGTGTAACATATGTATAGATTACAAGTGACTTTTATCTGACTAACGTGGCCCTGTCTGTCCTCTGAAACCGCAGCGATGTGCAGATGTATCACCCAAATGAGGACGGCTTCCTGGTTGCGTCTGGTTTCTCTCACGGTTTCTTCCTCTTGTCATCTCAGGGAGTTTTTCCTTGCCCATCAGGGACAAAACCATCGTTTTGATTTATACATATTTTCTCACAAATTTCATACTCATTTCCCTTTTTTTTATTCTGTAAAGCTGCTTTGGGACAATGACTACATGTTACAAGCGGTTTTAGCAGTAGATGCGCTTTGGGTTTTGCTCTGGAGGATCCTGGAGCTCCAGAAAAAGGAGCCAGACATCAAGTCTCATATCGGATACGTATCCGATCAAGGGCCGCATACGAAAGTGACTCAGATCTGTTCTGATGAACATTAGATGTGTGCATTGAGACATCCCTAAAAAACACACACACACACACACACACACACACAGGCTGGTAATGTGAACGCGGCTTTGGTTGGGGTTTCGCCATCAACATGCTGGGAAGCCAAATCTAACTGACCTGAGCATCTGTATGTGAATATAATGAATACAAAGCTAATACTCGTATACTGTAAACTGTACAGTAGAACCCAATTAAACTTAAGTTTCATTTCTGTTGTTCCGAGCGGCCATGTTGATTTAACGTCACTCTGTAAACAAGGGAACAACGCGGCTTTATGGAATAATACTGTAGTTGAGTTCTGTAACGAGGACATTTCATGTTACAAAAGACATCATGTTTACTCTTTCGAGAAAGGAGAGTTTACAAATTGGGCAAAAAGCATCATCAACAGCGCGTCTCCACAAATAATGTTTTACAAAATGCCTTATTTTATTATATTGTACTACTTGCTAGAGAATGAAGGGGATGTGTCTTTATGTGCATTCCTTATGTTGTTGTTTATACAATGTTGTACAAGTTCATATATTCAATATGTTCATATTATTCGAGGTGTATTGCGGTTGATTCTGTTACTATCATGACTTATCACGATAAATATCACGATTCACTATTTAAATTTTTTTTTTTATTTTGGTACAACTAATGTGTGAATAGTTTACGCACCCCCTGTAGGATTATAGAGAAACTGCACTTCAAATGCAAATATATATAATCGATTTTGGTGTCAGTTTGGATCTACACGAATGTAACAAATGAGCTATTAGAATATGATCAATTTATAATAAATTATTTATGTTTTTAGACATAGTTTTAGACATGAGGGATTTTCTCCCTCGTTCTTAAAAAAAAAAAAATCTCGTCCACATGAAAACGCATAAAAAAACCAAACCACGCTGTTATGAGCATGCCAACCCGGCAAGCGGTGAATCAACCCTAACACTAAAGCCAGGCTGGCTAATCAGAAGCGTGTAAATATGTTATTATCATGTAATAACAAAGGCGATACGACGAACTCTCTAACAAGCCAAAATACAAAGACAAACCTTCATTTTAAGAAATTCCTGTGTATGTGTGAACTGCAAATAGCATGCAATACCATGTGACCTATGCGCGTTTGCAAAAAAGAGAAAATGATTCAGAAGTCTAGGACAAAGAACACGAAGTGAGAAAAGCTTGGTATGTTTCAAAATAGAAGTGATATCACGTATCATAAATCGATTTGAATCTAATGCAGTAGAGGCAGAGCCCAGCTCGGCTGAATTGTGTTCACAAATGCTGGTGGTTTGTGGCTGAACATTTATACTCGGCAAATTCAAACTTTTTTTTTGTGTGTAAGACTTAAGTTGATTATATATTTATGTTTAAATATATATATTTACAGGTACAGCATTTACAATCCCTCTGTGCTCCCTGATTCAAAAACTTGGTTTCCATCAGCCGTATTTATTTATTTATTTTCTCTTTTGTATCTCCTCTTTATTAAAAGACACCTTTTTCACTTCACCCATGTTCTGCGTTTTTCTCTTTCGTTTCTCTTTCTGGTTTTCAATATGTTCTGTGCACATTTTGCGGAAACCAGTCGCAGTATATTAAATACATTTCTGCAATTATTATAGCATCAAATTGAAAAGAAATAATTTCTTTGACTTGTAAACCATGTAAAAAAAATAACGTGGGATATTTAATAAAACAGAAAGTGTAAAAGATCTGAATATAAATAGTAAAATAGTGCATTGTTTATTACATTGCTATATTTAAAGAAATTAAATGATATTAAAATCATGAATAATTTATATACTTAAAAAAACAAACAGATGTTATAATAACAGATGTTGGATAATTGAGCGGATAAATTATGAGCAATATTGATTTTATATAATTTAATATTACCAAAACATGCTGCGACACACCTTTACGAGTATCATGAAATCTCTTTTTCGTTAGCATTTATTTAAAAAACACACACAAAACAGTTAACTTTGTATATATACACGATTAGTGTTCAGGTGATTCATTAGTGCTTGGATACCAACAAGGTCAAAAGTTTTCTCAATGCCATGATCAGACTGCCTGCTTCAAATCTGAAACGCTGGCCTCCCAGGAACTGCTAAATGGCCCAAACATCTGGAAATGGCTTGAAATAAGTTCCTTTAATGTGTAAGTGGTGTTGGTAAACAACTGTGTGTAAAGATGCATCTCTAACACAAATTGGAGACATGTTATGCATACATTCCCAAGGATCAGGCGTTCTACTCGTTGAATGTTCACAGGAACGACTGCAGTAGGGTTTAGAGCCACCTCGGCTGGGATCGACGTACGGCTTTCTTTAAAACGTTTAGCTAAGAGTCTCATCAGAGTACTGTGCTTGAAATCTTTTGTTAATGTCACTTGGTTTTATGCAAGATTTCAAAACACGTCATCACAAGTCCCGGTTTGACTTGAACGGCCCTTCTATATAAGTCATACTGCCAAAATCGAATGCATAAATTCATGCTATTCATATTTCTTAATTGAAAAAAATGTCAGAAAATCAATATCATTTAATTGAGAAATGCTTATTATTTAATGTTTTGGGAATTTACAAAAAAAGCTTTTTTTTTTTTTTATTTTTTTTTTAGAAGTCTTCATCAGTTTAATTACGCGCTTCAGGCGGTTATGTTCTCCAGTTAATGCCGGCTCTGTCTGTGCGTCTTATCTATAGGCGTAAGACTCGTACCCTCCAAGTTCTCCTTTTAATAAAGCACTCATTAGTGTCCAAGATTATCCTCTATCACATTGTTCTGTAGCAATAATACTGATTCAATTTGTAATAAAACAGACACGTGTCTACACGCAGACTTACTAACACACAGTTGCATCACGACCGCTCCTGTCTCTGTGCTGGAGTTGTTGTTTTTTTCGACTGACAGCTAAGAAACTCGGAAACACGGTTAGGCTAAACGATCTCCTCTTTGCCTTACGAAAACAGAAACAACACTTTCACAGTCAGGGACATTTTCACAGTCAGAGACAACATTGCTTAGGCCTTTACATTGTAGTTACTTGTTTAAAGCATGAAGTGTGTTTTTGATCTGCTCTGAATCGCTGCGGTTTTAAAATCCTGGCCCTCCTTGTCTCGGACACGCTCTGACATCATATGCTACGGCGTAGCTAACAGAGCGCTAAAGCAGAGCAAGCAACAGTTTGCTTCAGGAAGGCCGGGGATGATAAGAATTGCTTACAAAAAATTTCTATGAGTGTCTACAGATCCTACTGAACGACCTGCGATAGCCGGTAAAATGACTTCCACCAACGAAATGATAATCCTGGCGTGTGGTCACTCCTTGGTGTCACACCGTCGCTACTAGCTGTTGGGGATTTTTTTTATTTGTCTTTTGCATTGCTTTGCATTTCTGTCTCCACACTTGCAGTTTACTGCTGTGCATCTCGCGCGGGTTCCACGCGGCCGTCTTAGACGTCTTAGCTGTCCGTGTTGTTCGGACCCGTCTCCACCCCTTCACTTACACCCATATCGCCACTGTAACTGAGCGCATGGACACGTTCACCTTTTCAATTTTGACTCAAACATTTCATCCGAAATGATTAATGAAAACAAGTTGATTTATCCTAAATCTGCCGGGACTGATCGCTGTCCTCGTCTCCTCCTTCCTGCTCAATCTATCAATCACTCCTTTCTCTTCCCACCTCTCCGCGCTTACGTGTCTCTTTTTTTTTCTCTTCTCACCTCCTTCATTCCACTCAGCTACGCAATGACCGCTCGGCTCTCTTTCTCCGTGTCCGTGTCCTGCTGCGCCTGTGTACACACAGCCCACTCGGTCCGTGACATTTGCAGAGATTTATCATGACAAAGTCTGCCAAAATACCAAGCAAAATGCGGAAGGGAGAGACCGCGAGAGAGACTTTGGCGTAGACGAGCTCTGGCAGGATCCTGAAAGCAGACAGTCACAAATCAAAACATTCAGCCAGGGAATTATTGTTTGTTATTAAATCCACTAACGTGTGTATAAACCACGAGAAAACGAGCACGAGCCGAATAATCTACCGAACGCCATTTCAGGTGGGTGGCGTGATTTGGATTAGGTGCTTCCAGACTCAAATCAGCCCGAAATTGCAGTGAAGACGCAGCGTTTTAACATAATCGATAGCCATCAACAAAAGCCCACTTCTCACTCCGGCCTTAACCGCTCCTCAAACAAACCGTTCTAACTTGATATTGATTGACAGCTCGAGCGCAAATCAATCCACGTCGGACCCTTAAACGATGTCAAGTGCCTACGTGCGAGGGCCGGGCCGATCCCCCCCCCCCGAAAAAAAAAAAACCAAACAGCCGCGGTAGAAAATTCATCAGCAAAGCCACGTTGAGTAAATTTAGACGGAAATCTGTTTCATCTCTTCCCCTTTCATCTCTTCATCTGCCTCAGCCCATGTGTCCTGCCCCACCTTTCTACATTTCTCCTCTCTCCGTCTATTTCCTTCAGCTCTCTCCACACTCACTCGCCAATATCTCGTCTCTGCGGCTAACAGTCTTTTATCGGTCTCCGTTCTTTCAGCGTTCGTTTTCGAAGGCCTATGACACTGGAAAAACATTAATTTTTTTTTTATTTGGGTTTGCAGTTCTTTCTAAAAAAAAAAAAATCTGTGATTCTCAGATTCGAAACACGGCCCTCCGAGGTGCAAAAGACTAAAAATGTTGCATGTTTTAAGCCCAAATACTGTACATAACAAAACATAGCAAAAAAAAAAAAAGAAGCAGCATGTCTTTTTGAGAAATCCTTGCAGAGAAATCCTAGACCCAGGCCTACGCTGGTAACCAAAATCAGTTTATTCGAGCAACTGCGTGGAAACAACCTCGGTAATATGTTTAAACCGGTTTTGACATGGCGATCAAACTACTTTTTTCCTTCTCAAAGCTAAACCTCATGTTCATCCCCAGGGAATTGAAATGTGTTAATAATAATTAATGACTAAACATGTTTAAAACTACAATAATGTTTACACGTTCCAGCAAATGGTGTTTACAACTGAACTATATAAAAGCAATACAAAAGCAATATCACACTCGCGGGCGTGCTATACTGCTAGATGCAGCACGTCTGTGCTATATGTAGCAACGTAGCATGACCTCGAGTGTGATACTATGGAGAACAGACGGTTTCCACGTAAAACAGACTAAAGAAGCTAAGAACAGCTTAAGGATACCGCGAGGAACAGATAGCTTTCGTAAACATTCCAGAACGATCCGTTAGGTCCAACGCTGTCCAGACTCGTCTATGTCGAGATTTCTGCAGGTCTCTAAAAGCTCAACAGGTGGAACTGGTTATGATCTGAATGAGTTCTGCTTATCTACACAAAGCTTCGCTCAGTAAGGGATCATCTAGACCTGGCATGATAATTAGCATTAACGGCATGAGGTTTTGTTTTTTTTTTTGCGATGTGACTTCAAAGTGAACTTAAACGCTTAACCTCTGTTGCGTTTCTTTGATGGTGTGAACTTTCCCAGTCTTCCCTTTCTCTGTTCCCATCTCAATCCAAATACTGTACTTCCTAGTTCGTTTCCCCTCTCTTCGGTTCCACCGGATTTCCACGGAACAAACAGACACGTGAAAATGCTCTCTCGATGTAGCGACAGACGGACTTGACGCAGAGGTACACAGGTGATGGCTGAGAGCGAGAGATCATCGTGTGTGTTGAAGCTGATAGATAGCGGGGTCGGCGTTCAGTGGACAGATCTAGCGGTGAGACTCAACAGTCTCTCACTGATCCTTCCATACTGATTTATTTATGCCGGGGTCAATAGTGCTTTTGCTGTCCTGTTTCAGTGTCTAATGAGGTTTTGATTTTTTTAAGTAGCACATTAGCATGTTTAGTAGAGAAGGGAATCACCAGGGATCGCCCGATACGATATTCTCACGATATCTACAGTAGGTGCCGATTCGACTTGTACTGCGATTCTGTTAGCGATCATGATTTTATAAACATGCTGGACTTTATCTGATATTATTACAACTTACTACACGGGACGCTGTGCCAATGTGTGAATAATTTGGAGTGCACCACCCGCAGGATTATAAAGGAACTGCAACATTTCACCACCTTAAATGCGAACGTATATAAATAAAAACATTATACATATATTTAAAAATAATAGATTTTTTTAGTCACCTTGGCGATACATAAATTGCCACACAAAACATCATAGAATCGGGCAACAAGGAGCTTGAAAACCAAGACACAGCCCTACAAATGTCAAAATTGGTCAAGAATATACTCGCTATTTATCTTTTCTATTCAGTGTGTGTTAAGCCATTATTTTTATTGCACTCCATACACTCACTGTCCTGGCATTACCCCTTTAAAGGTCCCGTATTTTACATTTCCTCACAGAGCTCCCTCGAACTATGTGTGTTAATACTCCATATAAAACACCTCTCAAGTGCATTTATACCTCACGCCCTCCTCCATTTCAGTGCTTATGCAAATGAGCTATGGCTAAGCCACGCCTCTCCAAAGCACAGGAGAAATGAACAACAAGCTGGAAGCGATCTCCTTATATGAGGTCACAGTAGGAGAAAAACATTGAAATGGCTGGTTTAAACCCTGTTCAAAGAAAAAAAAGAGACAAAAATCTCAATTTTCTTTTGCATGCGCACACTGGGAGTTGGGAGATAGGAAAAAAAATCAATTCAGTGATATATCGTGATTTTTTTTTTTTAGGGGTTGTGTGGCAATTCATGGATCTGCACACTCACTTCAAACTTGATTTTTTTTTTTAAAGCATTTTTTATTGTGTGTCACAGTTCCTCTAGCATCCTACAGGTGGCGCTCTAAACTATTCACACATTGGCAGGCAACACAACTTCCTGTGTGGTTGGAGCTAAATAAAACAAAAAACGGATGTAATATCAAATTATGATATTTATAAAATGTGATCCTCATAGAATCGCAATACTAATCGTATCGGCACTGAGGTATCGTGACAATATCGTATCGGGTGATCCATTGCGATTTCCATCCCTACTGAAAACCAGTCTGAAAAAATGTCTAAAAGATGACCAACATCTGATTTTTCCATATCAGGTGAATCCAAAAAAAAACCCAAACCGCATTGAACATTTACAGTATACTGCAAAACAAATCTTTTTTCCTAACGAATACCAATATGAGAATCAGCACTATAAAATAAGCTGTGTTTTCTCTGTCTCTCTCTCACAGGCTTTAAAATAACACCCACGCTTATATATTTTTTTTTCACTGGTTGGCTTTTAAAATTGACATGATATGCTCCAGCGTGACGTGGCCGTCAGCCATAATGTAGCGTGACACTGGAATCGAAAAGATTTGACCCCCTGCTTTTCCAGGCCCCACGGCTAATTCGCTGCATAAGAAACCTGCTATTTTTGGTAAAATCTACAACAGTTTCGGGCCCCAAATAAATACTGAGTCACAAAAAAACGGTGCTTACGCAACGCAGGACGGAATAGGTATCCTTATATAAAGTCTTTGGAGAAGGGAAGAGCAGGCCTCGATTCCTGGGGAATAAAATGACCAATCTCTCCTCAGATACCAGATCGAGATCAAACCAGATCGCCGGCATTGTCCCGCTCTCTCTCTCTCTCTCTCTTTTTTTTTTTTTTTTTTGCTCAAAATGAAATCAGTTTAATTCAATACCGATATCACGACTTATCAGTCAATCAACAGAGGATCAGCATGAAAAAAAAAAGAAAAGAAAAAAAGAAAAAGAAAAAAAAGACGTCTGCTTATGAATCGCTGACTCCGCTCTCAATTACACAAAGCACCACTTATGGCTGCTGCTATCAACTGATAGCTCTTAACACACGCCTGAATGTGAATTACCTCGTCCTCGAGCAGGAGCCTTTGAAGCCTCGTGTGCTGAACGTACACCATTTTTATGTCAAAAAAGTGGCCTAGTTTTTTTTCTTTCATCTTTTTTTTCTCTTCAAATCCAACCTCTCTCTCTCTCTCTCTCTCTCTTCTTTTTTGCATTCCCCTATCCCCCTGAGCCTGCGAGCCAATGAAAACACACTCTTTGCATAACAACACTCGATTCCTCCAATCAGTATTCTCTCGGCGACATCACCGGCACAACTCCACAAATATTTATTAGCCTCACTCGTCTTATTATAGGACATAACAGGAACACTTTATTCATTTTGGTTTTTATATTTTTTTCCTCCAGAGCAGTTTGTTTTGTCGAATATTACAGACGCGTTGTTAATCTCAACGTCTGAATTGCTAAATTTAACAGGCTTTGAAACGGGTCGCACATCCGCAAATACACGAGTTGTATTTCGGTATCCCGAGTCCCAGGGGTAATGAGTTTCTTCGAGTCACATGACACAAATTTATTAGGAATTTTTTACATCCTACGAGTTTAAATAACCTAGATGAAAAATATCAGTTCCATGGTATCATGGTATTAATTGACTTGTCTGTCGTAAGACTGGGGCGGGGACGAAAGGAAATTTCTTATTACAAATCTTTTATATGAGAATTTCGTACACTGTTAGAATTTATCATGATGTTTGCATATGATGTAAGCGGGGAAATGGTGTCAACTAGCAACAGGAATTTTTGGTTCCTAACCACTAGGTACTGAGCCATAGATGATTTGTGTCAGCAAAAAAAATCTATATTTTTATTTTATTTCCATTTGATTGACCTTCAGAATCTGCAGAATGTTTTATTTTAAAAAATAAAACAATCACACAATCTTCCATTCGCTTCATGATTTTGATTCCCGACGTTACGAGCTAATTCTAGCTAAAACGAGTGAAAAGCAAACGTCTCTGGAGAGCTTCTTTGAAAAAGGGGAAATACACAAATGATGAGACAGCAGAGGGGACTCTCAGAGTGCCAACAAAAAGAAAGCTGCATTTAAAAGAAAATGCTGAGACTCCTACCGAAATTACGGGTTTATCACAGCAGGTGATTCACACGCTCCGAGCCCGCTCGGTATAATGGATCCAGCCTCAGTGTGTCTGAGACAACTTCCACTTCCATTTCCAACAAGCAATCTTTGTGAAGCGAAATTACCGCGCAGACTGGACATAAGCAATACACTTCAGGTGTCACTGTCTCCCATCACTCCCAGATAGGATCAGGGAAACACGCTCGCGGCTCACACTGGTTCTTTGTTATGGTATGTTGTATTATTATTATTTAATTTATTATGCTCCTGACAAGAGTGCGATGGCTGGACCATGAAAAATTGTATTACATGAAACTGGTCCGTGGTGCAAAAAAAAGGTTGGAGACAACTGTGATATAGTGTTTAATAGACATTGTGTATGATAAAACTACAAACATCTTAAAAAGTAGCATGCTTACAGCACAAAAGAAGCAGATTACACAGTTTAACAGCTAATGTCTTAAAAATATACTAACCGATAATGTTTTTTTTTTGGATAATAATGCTTCGTAGTCGAACACACTTATGAACGCGTTCACCACAAGAGGGCGCACTTATAATTCAAAGGTTGCATTAAAGACACGTCGCTAATCTGAATATCTGTTGCTACGCTTAAAATTTTATTAACCATTAATGTTTGTTTTGGGAAATAACACTCCGTAGCACATGTACCTATTAACGTACCCACCACAAGAGGGTGCACTTCTAATTCGAAGGTTGAAGAAGGACGAAGGAACCGACCTACTGAGAAAGAAACAGAAAATCACGAGTTTATATTGTCAGGCTGTGTAAAGATGAGCGTTGCCAGATTGGGTTTCCTCTATTTTGGATTTTTAAAAATCATTTTAACTGAAAAAAATAAAAATGTGTCTTGGGATGATGGAAAGTATTAGACTTAATTTTAGTGAATGCATGTTAAATAGGAGTCGAGCTACAGTATGCATCTGGAGTTGATTTTATTTTCTTTGTGTGCTGTGATCTGGCAACCCGATTGAACATTGAGTGAGTGAGCGTGCACCTGTGAGCAAGCTATTATTATTTGTGAGCTTGCAAATAGATTAAAAAAACTGATTTGGCTTAACAATGGCTGAAATAAATAACAACAAACTGTACAGCTGCAGTAGGACCGTATTTCATACTACGACGGTTAAACTCTTCAACCAATTCGTGGTTCACATGCACGACGAACCATGTGGAGAAATTTATACGGTCCGTTAGTCATGATTGTTTATTATTATTATTATTATTATTATTATTATTATGTTTAAACTGTTTGGGTGTTATTAATTTGTGCAACATAACTAATTTGTTGCGATTGTGATTGCGGCTATAAATAAATGTTTGTATTGATACTATTGATAATTAACAACTAATTCAACGTTCAACTATCATTTAAGAAAAAAGTGCTAAATTTTACGGCGGCTTTAAGTTTCTTAACAGCTTTTTCATGTTCAAGTGAAGCACTGCTAGAATGAAACAAAAAATAAACAACTTGCCGACAAACAAATTAAACCGGCACGCAAGTTCAATACGAAAGATCCTCCCGGAGTGTTAGTCTGTCCTCTTACAGCCTGAGAGCCGAAACATACGTGTCACAGAGTACAAGAAAGCACACGGGGGAACACCTGACACCGGCACTTTACTTCAAACAAACCAGAAAAAAAAAAGTATAAATGTTTTAAAGGTTATGTTTGTATTCCATCTACAGACAATCATTTCTTTTGCAGAATGATAAGAGAAGGAGGACGGCGACAGCAGACGAGTGGTCTTGTGTTACTCGCGACTGACTATCTAGGACCTTGACGCGCTCACTGTACACTTCATTAGGAACAGATGTACAACTGGACGTCTCATTTGACAAGCATGTCTCATCAGCAGAACAACTCAAAGAACCGTGCAGATGCGGGGCAGGTCGCTGATCTCGGTCACTTTGACTGGTGCCGGAGTATTTCACACACAAAACCGCCGATGTGCTAATATGTTTGAGCCCCGAACAGTGCGGAAAAATAAAATAATAATAATAATTAAAAATATATATTTAAAGAAAAAAAACAGTATATAAGAGAGACGAGAGGACGACGCCTGAAACGTGTTGAGCTCGACGACTCAAATAATCACGCTTTATAACCATGCTGACCAGAAAACCATTTCAAAATATGACAACACCAAATATCAAATCTGTAGATGGACTACAACAGAAGGAGAAAAAAAAAACACACACAATGTTTCAAAGCTATTGTGGGGACACAGGGTCGGAAAAAATCTACAGTCTTAGCTGTATATACTGAAAATGTATCTATCTTATAGGAGTATACAGTACATATACTATATTAACTATTATAGATGGAGAAAAAATCTATTTGGTAGTAATACGACATTGCAGTTCCTCTGTAATCCTACAGCTGGCGCTACACTCACAAAATCAGGAAAAAAATTTAAGATGGAATCGGGATATTTACAAAATCGCAACATAAATCGAATTGCCACAAGGGTACGGTGATGATCCTGTAATGGCTGGTCCCGGGTGATTCTCGTCCCTCGTAACTATACTGTATGTATTTTATCTTATCCTGTACGGGGCTCACAATTGACAAGGTGCAAATAGATCGCAAAGGCACACACACACACATGCGGTACACACACCACGGGCAATAGAGGAAATCCAATTAACTTAATCTGCATGTCTTTGGACTGTGGGAGGAAACCGGAAACCCACTAAGCACGGAGAGAACATGCAAACTTCCCAAACACACACACCTGGGACGGGAATCGAACCCTCGACCCTGGAGGTGCGAGGCCACATTACGATCACTGTGCCACCTTTATAAATAAATAAATATATATATATATATATATATATATATAGATAGATAGATAGATAGATAGATAGATATAGATAGATGTGTGATAAGGATATGAGTGTACCATGATCCATGATATCATTGGAAAGATACAAGTGGCAACACACACACCTGCACTGAACCGCACAAACAAACCAGCTCTGCCTTACACAATGAATTATTAAAATCAGCTCCGGCTAATTTAGCAGAATTCGGGTAGGTTTAGGAGCCCGAGCTGGGAGGCAGATGTCAGTCAGAGCTGATGTGTGTGACAGGAGTGTGTGTGGGAGCCCTGGGGAGAGTGTGTCTCTGGTCATTAGGGCAGCGTGAGGCTCGCGCGGGGGCTCTGACAGCTGACACCGGGCCCATGCTCGGCCCTCTGGAACACTGCGCTGAGGCAAGCGCGCCACGGCTTTGCATCATCTGACCCCGAGGAGAACTCTGCGCAGTGTTGTTCAGCTCAGCTCCCCCTTCTGAGTCACAGCTCTGTGAGTGATGCAACTCCTGTTCAGCTGGGGAGCACGCATGCATACACACGTTAACACGTCAACACACAAACACGACACGGACGTGATGTGAACTGTTAGACAGGACAGCTCATGTCATGATAATTATAATAATAATATAAGAGTAATTGATAATAATAATAATAATAATAATATTACAGATACACTAGGGTGCTGCACGCGCTTCAGGGACTCTGAGGGAAAAACAGGAGTGTTGTGATGTTAAAGCGAAATAAACAAGTTCAAATGCAAGTGTTTTCTAAAAAAAAAAAAACAATAAAAAGCGGCGCTGTTGCTGGAGCGGCACTCAAAGGAAAAAGAAAGATGCGATTGACGTAGGATGCTGAAAGAACGGGCACAAAGAATCGAGCGGTTTAGAAGACAAACTGACGAATTATTCTCACATACTAAATGTTTTGTTCTGCAGATAAAGGATGCTAAAGATGGGGAGGAAATAATAAAAAAAAGATTTATAATTGGCGTTATTCTTGAAAGCGCAATGACGAACAGGCAAACGCCACAGAAAGCGATAACGTGCGTTTACGGAAAACACGCAGACAATAATAATGCAGCCCGGATCTCAATTAAGACTTAATGAATAAGAACTAGCTGGGGGAATTAGGAGCAGAAATGAATTCCTCAGAATGTATGTCAAATGTGGACATTTCTTGCGAAAGCTTAAAATAGTCAAAAACGCTTCCTAGGATTAACATAAAGCGCTAAGGTGGCTTTAACACTTCCAAGAGCAATGAAGGGAAGAGGTGTGGTTTAGGAGGGACCCCGACCCAGGTACACAGGTAGAAAGCCGAAAGCGGAATCGATACAGAACAGCGCAACAATTAATAAATTAGCAGACGACATTCCACGTGTGTGTGTGTGTGTGTGTGTGTGTGTGTGTGTGCATGGAGTGAACTCAACATGTCAACAACGAGTCAATTCCTGACTCAAAACCACAATTTGAGGTTTTCTCCAACAACCTGGACACTACAAAACAAAAGACGGGCGTGCACGCTGTCCCGACTGGCCTTGCGAGGCCGAGAGCATCTGAACTTACGTCAGCCTAAAACTCATTGTCAATTAATGATGATGGATAGGGCCTGGGAGACATGCGCCATTAAGCTTGGAGGAGCGAGGAAGGGTAACGCGGCAAATGGGCGCCATCTCTCACACGCCTCCAGTCGACGGCACCAAGGATGACAGGGGTGCGATGAGAGGTACGGAGAGCGACACGGAGAGTGACAGAGACGAAGCTGAAGGCTACCTCTCCACCCGTGTTTCTGAAAGTGAGAAATGATTTTAAAAAATAAAATAGATCACAGGACACCAGCACAAACAATTATAATGAGGTGCATTCCTCCTCCTCTTCCTTCTCCTTCTTTTCTAATTTGCCCAGCAATAACAAAGAGGTAGCAGAAATGTTGCGAGAGAAACGTTCATTATCCCTCAGTGGTGTTGTGTGTAATTACAGCTGGAGACATGTAAAACTTTGATTGCAATCAAGATGTAGTAAGTGAACTTCACATCTGGGAGGCTCTCCTGCCACCATCCCTCCATCCATCCATCCCTCGATCCAATCCATCACCAAGTCTCAGCATCATCTCAGGTTTGTTCCTCAGACACACCCGCATGCACAACTTGTCACGGATGCGCTCGGAAACCAGAGCTGACCATAATGCAACTGGATTCCTCACACATCCTCCAGACGCAGAAACACAAGCGATACACTGTAACACCCTCGCCGCGTCTGATCTTATTCTTATCATGTCTGATGCACTTTGATGTTGGGGAAAGGAAGAAAAACAAAAACAAAAACAACAACAACAACAACAACAAAAACAATCAAAACCCGCGCGTGCACGTGCAAATCATTAACATGAACAATTAACTGAACCGATGCAATAATACACTTTAAACACTAACGCTTCCTCTCTGTCTACGGTACGCGCGCGCGCTGTAGTTTCGGCTCAGCCTGTTGTCTCGCGCTTACCTTTCCGTTTCTCCATGGTGTGTGAGTGTGTGTGTTCTCTTTACTCATTCAGCTCTTCTGCACATTCCTTTAGCATCTCTCCGTCCGGGCGTTTCCTTTCCCCCTTTCTCTCACTCTCACTCTCTCTCTCTCACTTGCACTCTCGTTCTCTTTTTACACGCACGCACACGCGCGCACAGCCGAGAAAGACGAGCGAGAGCGAGCGCGCGCAAGGTTAAAGCTCCGACTGGTCCGCGCGCTGACTGAGGAGCGAGCAGGAAGAGGGAGCAGCGCGCGCGCTTTATGAGGGGGAAAGGCGAGTGAAGGCTGACGCGAGGCTGCACGTTGCGCGTGCGTGAGTGTGTGAAAGCGCGCACGCGCGCGCGTGTGTATACTGTACGTGTGTGTGTGTGTGTGTGTAGGTGAGCTGAGCTCATCGAGTGTGTCAGTCACGGGTCCTGCCACACACACACACACACACACACACACACACACTATTATAATTCGATTATTATAGATAATAAATGGATTATGGTGCTAAAAGGACTTAGGAGTGGTGTGCAAAATAAAAAAATTAAATAAAAAAAAATTTTTTTTGCACACCACTAAAAAAATTTACAATAAAAGCCTACTTGATTTGACTAGAGAAGGTATCACGGATTTCAAAACAGTATATCACAAAATAAATAAAATGAAATAAAGGTGTGGTGTGCAAAAAAAAATAAAATAAAATAAAAAAAAAAATATATATATATATATACATATATATATATATTTTTTTTTTGCACACCACTCCTTTATTTATTTTTTCCCACTGTTTTTAAAACTGATCTGCCAAAATATGTGATATCTTCTCTAGTCAAATCAAGTAGGCTTTTATTGTCAATTCAACCTTAGTAAGTCCACAATATACGAACGAGTTCCGTAAGTCCAATTTGCTCGTAAGTACAACAAAAACTGGCTAGGTACTAGGATATATTCAGATTTACATTTAGGCATTTGGCAAACCCTCTTATCCAAAGCGACTTACAAAAGTGCGTAAGTCTCTGTCACTGGATAGCTCCTTACACTGGGTTACTACGTTACTACCTATGTACCATCAGTCAAACACTGTTGGAAAAGGTTTTTAAATTTTTCACATTTTTGTGAGGGATAGTCAAATCCAAGCATCGAAGAAACAGATAGTAAAACATAAGTAAGGATACTAACACAATTGCCTATAGACAGTGCAAACAGTATGAACATGTTCCATGATCTTGTCCTTGTTGTTTAGAATCGTGCCGAAGGTTAAAAAAAAAACGATTCATGTCTGCCATCAATGTCTGCCATCTTTTCACCTCGCTCCATTCTCTCAATTCTTTTCACTTTGTCTCCATCGTTATCGTTTGTCACTTCTTAGCAGTACCAGCTTCATCACCCCTGCTTTTACGCTTGCTTCCGGACATCCTGGCATGCATGTGACGATGTACGCTGGACATGTGATCTAACTTCACATGTGATCTAACATTGAACATGCGAGAACGCATGTTTGTATCTTCGAAATTTCGTAACTCGAATGTTTACATGTACATTTCAGTACACAGTGAAACGAAACAATGTTCCTCCAGGACCCAGGTGCTATATACAACATAAATTAACACCATAAATTAACAAGACTAGCTAAAATACATTCTACACTGTCGTTTGAGAATAAACATTCAGGGATACACCAGGATCTGAGTGTGTGGAACAAGGGAGACCCTTGTTTAGACCCTGCATAGCACACTAGCTTGACATTTTCGCTATTAGGGATTCAATACTGGAACAGCTAGCTAGCTGTTAATTAGAAAGCTTGAAATGTCAGTATTGGTTAATGTTACCTGCACATCATTTTATGAAGCATAAAGCGAAGCATATTCCATAGCATTGTCTCATTCGCAAAAGAAGCACTGAATGAGCTAATGCTAACATTATCATGAGCAAGCGCTATCAAATTACTTATTTGTACAACGTCTGAGGTAATCATGTTATGATTGATGAATCAATCTTCATCCATTTTCACACACTTGTTTCTTGAATAAGTTACCAAGTCCATCCAATAATCAGCAGATCAGAAGCTATCAAATGCCAGGTTACTCTTTTATCTGCGTGACAAAGCAGCAGGTAATATTTTTGTCATTATTGTCTCTGAAATACATCTCGAACATAATTATCAGCAAAAATACACAGTAGCCTAATGTCGGTTAACGGTACTTAACTGTCCAGTGTTGTGACTGCAAAAGCTCCATAAATCAGAGCAGACATCAAAGCAATGCATTGTGACCTGAAATTGTGTAAGGTATCTTACTGTAGGAGAATTGGGTACATCATCAAAAGGATGGTCGTGTATTGTGTGTCAAAATCAAGGGTATAAGATTTAGTTACCTCATCAAATATCAATTTATAGTAAATGAACCATCGTCATCACTCACTCATTCCTTATCCTGTACAAGGTCACAGAAAGCATGACGTTTTCCCCAGGGGATTCAGGGCACTAGGCAGGGTACACTCTGGATGGGGTGCCGATCCCTCACAGGGTACACAATGCACACACGCACACACACACATGCACACACTCGCTCACACACTATGGGCAATTTGGAAATGCCCAGAGGAAACCCGCCAAGTACCTCCTAAATGACATCATTAAATATTAAATTGTGGGCATATAAACCTTGTTTGTATCCTGCCAGATTTAGCAAAAGCATCAAAAATCTAGTTGAAGCCTAATGATGTCGTATTGTATCTTAAATGATTATTTGTTTCCTAAAGATTTAAAAATCCTACGTATATACAGTATTAATGCAATGACACAATCAGGCCATCATGTGGCAGCAGTAAGGAGCCGGAGTATTCTAAGACCTGACATGAATTAAAATAGCCACCCTTTACAACCGAGGCATCACAGTGGCGTAGCAGTTAGCGTTGTAGCGTCGTTGAATCTGAATTTGATTCGCTTTGGGTCTGTGTGTGTGTGTGTGTGTGTGTGTGTGTGTGTGTGTGTGGAGTTTGCATGTACTCCCTGTGCTTGGTGGGTTTTTTCCAGGTACTCCGGTTTCCTCCCACAGGACAAAGACATGCAGACTACGTTAATTAGTCTTCCTAAATTTCTCGGAGTGTGTGAACGAGTGTGTGTGTGTGTGTGTGGTGTGTGCATGTGTCCCCAGCGAAGTATTGGCACTCACCCCGCCTTGTGCCCAAAGTTTCCTGGGATAGGCTCTAGGCTTCCTACGACCCTGTGCATAGAAGATGAATGAATGAAATCTTTACAACCGTGGTGGGGTGAAAAACATGTTCAATAATAATGATAATGATAATAATAATAATAATAATAATAATGAAGTGCACCTGTACTGATGCACTTTTATAAAGAGGCTCTAGTGTACTAAAGTAGATATTACTCAGTAATAAGAAATGTATTATCATGTAGTATTTTAGCACAGGATTTAGTGTTGGACAAAGGCTTGTTTGAAATGTAGCATCTATTTTACATGCTATTTAGGTAAGATGATGTACCTCATATAATATATCAGTTTAGGATGCAGTTCCAGACGCAGTATCTAATTACAGTTGGCTGTCTGGATCTTTATCAGCCATCATCTTGACTGCTCCTGGAAAATCTCAGCCCTTAAATACCTTATCCGCTGACCAATAACACGGATTACATCAGGAATACAATTCACTTTTTTTTTTTTTTAACTTTGTATCAGAGTTGCCAAAAGCGGCGTAGTCGTCAATATTTTAAAAGTGACATGAAATCACTCATAATGACTGCATGGTCAGTTCAATCACTACGGTCTGTGAGTTAACAGGGTTGGCGGATGTCAAAACAATAAATATTAATGCAATCTTTCCGCAATAAATCATTCAGGACATAAATATTCTAAACAGGGATGCCGATCTATTAAATGATCTATCATGGCTCAGGTATAAATGTGTGCCCCAAGCAAGGGAAGAATTAATCTCATTCTGATAGGCTTTCTGTTTCGCCGATACAGAATACACCACTCTGATACGTTCGTGAGAGGAGAATCGGTTATTCTGGTCTATCCTGGGAACACTGGGTGCAAGATGGAGAGTATAATACATGCCAGTCCACCCACATGCATGTCACTGTGAACTCGGTAAGCCGGGCGGCCAAGATGAGAACATGAATCTCCATGAAAAGAGTAACGCCAAGCTCAGGCCTGAACCGGGGACCCTGGAGCCATGAGGCGGCGCGCTGCGATATGAACGTGGCACGGCGAAGAGAAAAAAAACAAAAACAAAAAAAAACAAAGCGCATTGCATTAATTTCTTCCATTTTTAACCACGTGCTTTTAATAATTGAGACGTCTCTAATTATTTCTCAGGCTGATATGTTGTGAGGAAAAATAATCTAAACAAAAAGCCAGACACAGCTATAAAAATGTCAAGCTTCCATTATCTTTTTTTTGCTCACTTTCTAATTGCAATTCACACTGATTTCAGGAAATTCTGCCTCATGTGCATAAACAAACAAAACGTTAAACATTTTTTTACTGAGTGACTGATGACACCCTTAATTCATTTGTATTACTTGTGGAGTGATGTTACTGAATATTGAATTATCCTTTATTACTGTGCTATTCTATAACAGTCCTATATTATGCAAGTGAGGATGTTGCACTGACATAAATAATAATACAGCTATTTAATGCCAATCGTTACTATTCCATAAATATTTTATTTTATTTCCATTTTTTAAATAAAAGATACTGTTTTTTTTGGTGGGTTTCCTCCGGGTACTCCGGTTTCCTCCCACAGTCCAAAGATATGCAGGTTAGGCTAATTGGCGTTCCTAAAAGAATTGCCCATAGTGTGTGATTGGGTGTGTATGTGTGTGTGCCCTGCGATGGATTGGCACCCTGTCCAGGGTGTATCCTGCCTAGTGCCCGAAGTCTCCTGGGATTGGCTCCAGGTCCCCCGCGACCCTGAACACAGGATTAAGCGGTATAGAATGAATGAATGAATGAATGAAAGATACTGTTTTTTGGGGGAAAGAAGCAGTTTTGTTCATAGGGAGCAGCTTAATGATGCAAAAAAATCTAAACCATCAGATAATGTGCCAAAATCCTTCTCAATTAATAGTGGACGTGTCCAGAACTGTACTCACGTGAAAAGTGACAATTCAATTCAACTAAAATACAGTATGTACTGTAAGTTAAACAAAATTGAACCAGGAAATAATAATATGTTCAGGTTAAACTTATGAAATATAATTAAATACTTTTACAAACTTTAAGCTAAATTTTTTCATTATTAATATATAAAAGCTAAATAAGGCCATTTACTCCATTACATTTACTTGAGTTACTTTTCTATGAATAGTTTTACTGCACCATACTTTTTACTTTTACTTGAGAACTTAGGAGATTTACAGGACTGTGTACCACCTTCATGTTTTTTTTTCATCACCTTTTGGCTACATAGTACCAGTAAGAATTTCAAACCACTTTCACTTTTTTTTAGATACTTTCACTAGGAGGGATATGTGTTGGCGGAGCTACAGTAAATAACTCCTTAAATCAACAACCAAATCATAATCTGTTTATAATAAATGGTGTTTGCCAAACTGTTGTATAAAAGCAATGTCACACTGTAGGTCGTGCTGTAATGCTACTGTAGAAATTGCACGGCCGCTGTGTCTAAATATGGCAAGATAATACGAGGGGTTTTCAAGTCAAACTGAGACTTGTGATGAAATGTTTGGTGAATGAAGGCATAAAACCGGTTGACATTTAAAGAAGACTTTAAACACAGTACAGTGATGAGACTCTTAGCCGCAGTAAAACATTTGAATGGTGCAAACATTTTTTAAGAAGGCTGTATGTCGTGAATGATGATCCCAGCTCAGGTGGCTCTGTGCTCACTGCAGTCAATCCCATGAACATTTAGCGAGTGGAACTCTTTCACTCTTTCAAGAAAAAAAAAATCGTCACCAAAGGTATTCTGTTTTTTTGCAAGACAACATGTGACCTTAAACTGCCTTCACCCCTTGCACATTACAGGACTCCGGCTTGGAGTTACTGCCATGTCCCTCGTACAGTCCTGATCTTGCTCCAAGCCATTTCCACATGCGTGAGCCATTAAAGGAGTTCCTGGGAGGCCTGCGTTTTAGAAAATAAAACAGGTAGTCTGATCATGGCTTTGCCGTACTGAGAAAACAAGCACTAGTGAAACACTGGGGTGAGTACATTAGTGTAGCAGGGGATTATATAGAGAAATAAAGGGATTGGATTTTTTTACTCTCGATTTTATGAGCGTGTTCTGTTATTCTGCACAATCTAAAGTCCCAGTTTGGCTCAATCATAAAAATAAATCGTATTAATACAAAATTATTATTGTCATTATTACTGTATTTTTGTATCTGTATATAACATGTCCAGGTCCACACATAATATAGAACATTATAAATAAAAGGCAGTAAATATCATGTGTGTAGATTTATCAGTGACCAATATTGCAGTTTGCTGCATTTTTGTCAGATGGTGCAACTTTTCCATGACAGGCTTGATGGCACACCTTCCCTTTATATAAATCCTGGCTGTGGAAACAGAAGAAGTGCACTCATTAGGGCCTAATTCAGAGACAAACTGTCTCGCCTCAAACTGTCGCTTTCTTGGCCCGGGTATCTATTTGCTGCACGGTTGTGTCTTGGCTTGCCTGCTTCCAGGAGCCGTGGTATTGTGCTGCGAGACGCTACAAAGCAGGCTGCTCTTCCCACGCGCGGGCATCCGTCCTCATTACCCCAGCACGGCATGCCCGCTCTGTGCCAGCGCTCACAAAGAGCCCCTCCGCCCAGAGACTCTGACAAATGTGCAGAGAGCAACAATGGAGCAAGAGATGGTTTGTGCATGTGTGGATGTGTGATGGTGTGTGTGTGATGGTGTGTGTGTGTATGAGACCCAGCAAGAAATAGAAAGGGCACAACTCAATGCTTTGTTGTTGCCATCACCACAAAACCTCTCAAAAACTGTGTATGAAAATGAGTGTGTGTTCGTATTGTACTGTAGCTCGCAGGCGTTCTGTTCTCTGCAGAAACTGCGCGACAATGGGCTCGGGTCTCGTGGGAGTGAATGCTGAGATATATATCCACGTGTACTTTTGGAAGCCGGCCCATACCATCGATCTTCTTCTTACACGGAAAAAAGAATGGAAGCAGCGTTAAGGGGTTGCAACACGCTGAACGGATTCGGGTATGAATTCAGTGGCGGCTTTTGTCTCGCGCGCGACAACTCTGTTCTGCCGTGTCCTACACAATCGTTTGAGAAGACACACAATCATGTGAAATTAAACATATGCGTAACACAACAATGGGTGTACATTTTAGTCATTAAGTCGAAAACAAAGAAACACCTGAATAAAATGTGCATCTGTTTGAATTCATGTTTAAGAGTTCACTAGTAATAATTTTTTATTTCTATAGTGCTTATAAAAATAGTCACAGAAAACCCTATTTAGATAAAAAAAAAAAAAAACATTGCTTTGAGTAAAACAGCACGTCCGCGGCTATCATCTTGCTGCAGCTTTCCTTTAAACTAGCCCTGAACTCAGCTAACTCTTCTTAAATGGCTGATCATCCAAGCGCTAAATTCATTGATTTTCCCTCTCTGTCTGAGAAAAAGACTTTCTCACATGAAAAAAAAGTATTTTTGTAATTTCACCTCAGCTTTTACATGCATCACATGGAAGATAAATGTTTAGCCTCAGAAACTAGCTAACTTGCTAACATTAAAGAGATTTTTCCCCCTAATTTTTATCCTACATCCTAGTAGATTTAGATACTGCATTTTAAACCCATAGCAAAATTTTGTTGCTCAGAATGAGCTTTTTCCTGTCTCATGAGACTGAATTGAGCTGGCTCATTACAAGCTCGACTTTGTCTTTTCGATTTCTCCTAAACCCCACTTAGGAGAAACAAAGAGACGTAACTGATATACAAAGCGAGACATACTTTTGAGAAACATTTGAGAAATCTGAGATGTACATGAGAAACAGAACTGCATTTGAAGGAGAAGCAAATGAGCCAAGGCTCGCAAAATCACTAGCCCGACGTCCCGGGGCTATTGTGTCTTCCAGTCGGGCTACCAAAATCTATCTCAGCCCTGCCCATCAGGCTATCATGGGAAGGAAAAATATATGTCAATGCTTTTGCATTCTTTCGTAAATGTACAGTAGCTGAGTAATTATGTCATTTTCGTTGCTGTCAATATGTGAAATATTGAAATCGCGTTTGAATTTGCGCTTGTTTTTTACTTTCACTTTGCGATCGCGCAAATTGTGTATAGAGAGCGCCAGTACTGATTGATCAGTGACGGATTAATTGCGCACCAATTCCTCTGATATCATCTTATCACTCATTAGCTTACTATTAAAACATGACAAGTGAAATCTCCCGCAGCAAGCTTAAACATGTGATAGAGGTTGATTGCGCAGAGAACTTAAAAAATCGCTGACCATTATGTGTGTGCATGTGTAAAAATTTACGCAGGTATTTTAGTTCTGCAGAGCCAAATAAGACCGGTCAGGGTGAGGAAGGGACAGCCAAAGAAAAGCCTATCACAGAGCGGAAAAGTTACGACAAATCAGACTATGAGGCAAAAAGAAAGCGCAGCTTTTTGGTTTCATGGACAAAAAAAGCTAAATAACAATGTTCTGCCGGGTGTGTCGTGAGTTTCCCTCGATTTCTGACTCAACGAGTGCCTTTGTTACTGGAACCAGCAATTTTAGGAAAGACCCCATTAGAACCCATGAGAAATCTCTGCATCACAAGACATG
>JAQQZS010000011.1:4646302-4661656 GCA_030068045.1 Platyallabes tihoni
AATGTTTACTGTATACTGTGACGCAAACGCCCCGCCCCTTGCTTAAACTCCACCCCCAATTAATCGAGTACTCGTTTTCAAACCTGTGGATTACTCGAAATGAAATATGAACAAAAATGCCCATCCCTAATATATATATATATATATAGTACACACAAAAAAGACAACAAAAATACAATGATCTAAAGAGTAATTCATTTTAAACAGTGGGCTTTGTGTTATTCAGAAGTATAATGTGATAATCTGATGGTGCCATGCAATCTTCTGTGTATATACTGTATACGATGGAAGCACAGTGGCGTGGTGAGCAGTGGTGAGCAATGCGACTTCGCAACTCTGGGGGTTTTCCTGCGCTTGGTGGGTTTCCTCCCACTGTCCAAAGACATGCATATTAGGTTAATCTTCATTCCAAAATTGCCCATATTGTGTGTGTGTCCTTTGATAGATTGGGACCCTGTCAAGGGTGTACCCAGCCTTGTGGGACCCTGTATACAGGATAATGCGGCAAAGAGCATGAGTGAATATATTTGATTGTACAGAACAACAACAGTTACAAATGTAAAAGTAAAAACTCTATTTCTATTCCTCTATATAATCCCCTGCTACACTAATGCACTTATCCCAGGGTTTCACTAGTACGTGGATACCATCTAGCTCCAGTATAAAGCTTCTCAGTACGCCGGAGCCATTTTATTCAATATGAAGAAATGAAGGGTGGCTCAAGGCTCTTGCACCGTACTGTACTGTATATTTTCCATTTTGGGCCAACTATATTTCGTGGCTCAAAAAGCTTAATGTCAAGCCTTGTGTTGTAGTTCTCTCACACACACACATATAAAACACACACACATGCACGTGCAACTTTTAAATAAAATATGTAATTTTTACAGGAAAAAAGTAGAAAAAATTACAGGGACCATCTGAATCGCCCACAAGGACAAAACTGTCTGATAGTCCTGTCCTTGTGGGAACATTTTGTTCGCACCAAGTTATAAACATGCACACACACACACACACACACACACACACACACGCAAACAAACTGTACGCCACCTTGGACGGTCTCTGATGAAAGACCTCACTGAATAGTTTATATGCTGCAGTGTAATCCTCCACACTATAATACACACCAACTCACATGACCTTCACTCAGGTACAGTAAGATAAATGTGCTAAACGCACACGCTCACACACACACGCTCACATACACCCTGACTAACCACATGGAAATAGCCACTATATAAGTTTCAAATGGCATCATCTATTGTGGATGGATGAGTTCCTGGACAAGCTTATCTATCACGCTAATCCATTCTTTACGCCCGCGTGTGTTCTATCTTCCCTGCTAATGACAAGCAAAGGCCTCAGGTGCTACACCGGCATATCTCCATAATGAAGTAGTTCACCTGTTTGGCTTCGTATCTCGCCCGAACAGACCGGACCCTAAATCGCTTAACAGGCATCCGTTCATGAAAGGAACAAAAAACGTGCGCCGTGCTTTCGGCATGCCGTAAATGCCAATCAAGCAAGGATCTGACCTTTGTGCATCGAACTGATGAAAGAGAGCACGTCTGAAACAATTGAAGACAAAATCTGTAATGCATTCCTTCATTAGAATGCTAATAACTACGAATACGCTACAGCAGGTGGCTATCATATCAAGCACAGACGGGGCGATATGGAAGAAATAACACATCACAAGTCATGCTGTTACAGGTCAGGGTGGAAGAACAGCCCCTGACACAAAGCAGAGTGGATTACTTTACTGTCCCGGCATGTTATTGTCCCAGTGAGTTATTCCACTTATACCACAGAATTTATAACACTTACAGGGTAAATATACAACGTCTTATAAAGTGAACAGATCTTGACTTAGTAAGATTAATGTACAATTTTTTCATGTAAGATTAAACCAAATATAAAATAATTAAACCTATTTCAAAACATATTATACTGTTTATAAGCAGCATTCATTTTCTTGCTCTATTGGCAGATTATAATGATTAGGTTTAATATGTTTAATAATTCTATATTCCTATATCCAAGACATTGTAGATTAATATTGATTAAAGATATCTTCACTTGCTAAGATACTTCACTTGCTTTTTTTATATTTTTATATTTTTTGCAGTGTCATGAATAAATGAACAAAATGTCATGCTTTTGAACTTTTTTGGAGAAAAAATAACAGACACAAGACGCTGTAATAAACCGGCGAATCGAATTTGGAAACACGTACTGTACAGTATTAATGAAAAAGTTTACAGATAGGATTATTTGAACTATTTTTATGCACCGATCCGCTGTCACATTAACAACATTAAACTCAAATCTACCTTTTTTGGGTTCTCCTTGTGGGCGTGGCTCTGCAGGGCCTGCTGTGACATTGGCGGCAAATAATTTTGGGTCATGTTTGTTGGAGGTGTGGAGCCTCCGTGGATCGGACATCTTTGTCTGGCACATCCCATGGATGCGTAATGGGACTGGGATCTAGGGAGTTGGAAGGCCGGATCGGTGTCCTTGTCACCAGTGATCATAATGTACATAATGATCTATAATGTACTTCATTATAATTAACTGTAATTACAATGTAAGAGTTTAACTGTCAAGCACTTCAAGTGAAAAGTTACAAGTGATAAGTTACAGTTCTTATGATCACTTGTATTAGAGTAGCAATAAAAACACCCATTCACCCACGAGACTCTATTGGAATTAATGTTGAATACCTATAAAGTGGCAAGACATCCCTGGGCTGAAAAGCTCTCAAACTGGAGAGTCCTTCCATAAACGTTCACGTCAACAATCAAATGGTTTTTACTTTATTTACAGTAGGTTTTTCTTTTATTTGAATATTATTCGTCTTAGATCATGTGCAATATCTGCCATGTGAGCCCCGTGAATGAGCTGTTACTACGGCAACGATAATATATTAGAAAAAGCTCATTAACAGAAACCTATGATTTATGATGGAAGTTTAGCTGCAAGTACTGTCAGTGTCATGCTGTCAGAGAAAATCAATCCACATGTTCTGATTCGAAGATCTGACATTTCTGGGTTTTTGAACAAGACATAATGTTCAGCAAAGCACAATCATAATCACACACACACACACACACACACACACAAAGTAAAGTGGAAGGGATTTTTGGACTCTTACCAGCATTTAAAATTGAGGCTTTTTACTTATTATTTTGCATATTACTAACTGACTGATATGAAAAATAAGCGAACTGATTAGCACACATTAACAGACTCTCATACATATTAATAAACGTTTATACAATTATTTGCTAAATTTACATATCAGAGAGCGTCACCTTAATCTGCGCCTGTTAATGAAAACTTCTCCATGCATTGTAGATGAAGAAATAAACATTTTTGTGTTAATCAACAGCTTTTTTTTTTTTTTTCATTTTAATTTCCTGTGGCACTATTAGGCCAATCAGATTCACGTGTATTTAAAGGTATTTTCACCAAATATAAAGGAAATCTTGAGGGTTGCTGACAGATTGAAACAAAAGTTTGTTATTCGCTCATATGCTAACGTCCCGACATATCACCCATCCCTACGTAAAGCTATTCTTGCCTTCTTATCTCCTTCCACAGCTGCCCTGCTAACAGGACCCTGTGCTATATTTACACCTGTACAGGAATTGTATCTGTGGCGAAAGTGAGTGAGCGGCGAAAGCTACAGGTACTGTACGCCTGACAAATCATCTGCTGACACGTTAGCTAGCACTTTTTCAGTGTGGAAACATCTGACAGAGGATTGCTCTCGGATTCTGTTCCAAGAGCTTCCAATTATCCTGTGATAAAATTCACAAAAACAAGAACAAACAATGTATACAGTACGTCCTTGGTGTTTTAGTGTAGTCATGAAAAATGCATTTCTTACAGATGCAAGCAAAAGCAATGAAGCCACAGTGTTGAGGTTTACAGGTCTGGTGTCCAGGCCAGTGTAGAGGACAGTTCAAGAGTGGCACATAATTATAATATCCTCTAGGCATGGGAGCCATTGATGAATATTAAAAATATTATTCTTGCAATAGTAATATTACAGGTTACATAATATCCCACTGTCTATAATCATCTGTACTGTAAACTGCACCTGACTCCGATTGTACAGAAAATCATGTTTTTTTTGTTTGACAAGACTAGTAATGTAATGTAATGACAAATCATTTAATTTAGTCTTTTACCTCATTGTAATTTGGTCTGTTACTTAAATTGTTATTTTTTAATTGTACTTTTATTATTTTTTAAAATGCTTTTTGATGTACTTGTTTCTTTGATTTTGCTTTGCTCATTATAAACTCTTTTTTGTTTGTTACTTTTCTTTTTTCTATTTTAATGTGCTTTATTTTTACTTTTTGAGTTGTTTCTTTGCTTTGTTAATTTGTAAATTTTGCTTGTTGTTTTGTAATAATTCTTTCTTAGTTCAATATAATTCTTTATTTTGTTAAAATTTTTAATACTTTGCTTTCTTTGTCACTTTATTTTCTTTCTTTGTTACTTTGCTATGTTGCTTTGTAAATAGTCTGTTTGTTACTTTATTATATTTCTTTGTTCATTTTCTTTGTTTCTTATTGTGTTACATTTCTTTGCTTTATTTTCACATTTTAAATTTTCTTTGTTTTTTGTTTTGTTAATTTGTATATTTTCTTGTTTTCTTACAATTCTTTCATCATTTGTTAGAGTTCTTTGATATTTTGCTTTCCTTGTTACTTTGTTTATTTTCAAAAAATTACTTTGCTATTTTTCTTTGTAAATTTCTTTGATTCTTACTGTTACATTTCTTTGCTTTATTTTCACTTTTTAAATTTTCTTAGTTTTTTTGCTTTGTTAATTTGTGAAATTTCTTTCTTGTTTTGTTACAATTTTTTAATAATGTGTTACAGTTTACTTTGTAAATTATCTGTTTGTTACTTTTTTAATTTGCTATCTTATGTTGTTAATTCATCATTCTCCTTACAGCCTCTTGTAAGGAGAATTACAACCTTATAACCTCTTGTTTGCCAAAAAGTCAGGGATCTGACATTCCATACAAGGAAGTCAAAGGTCAATTTGTCTTTGCAATATTCCATACTGCATACAGTATCATTCAATGCTGATGCATAATCCATGAGAATGAATTCTACAAGCATATTAACTCCTTTTTTTTTTTAGCATTTAGATATTACACAGTCAGGGACATTGCACAAATTTCTAGGCCATGTAAAAATTCAATTCAGTAAACATATCTGACCGAAGCGTAGTGTGTTGAGTCAGCAGTGCTGGTCAGACAGCACCACAGCTTTTATGCCAAACAGCAAATGTGTTGACTGTGGATGAGTGACGGTATTCGGTCCAAAATGTCTATATATTCAAGTAGTCCTGGCATATATGCTGCTTTGGCTTACTCTGGCCAGTCTGAGACATTCTTGGACTGTCATTTTTTGCAATGTCTGGACTGAGAGAGATGGCTGAGATTCTGTACCAGAGCTGAAATGAGTCCTGGCCCATGGACTAGCCAACAAAAAGCACGACTGCTAGCTGAAATTTATTATTAAGGCTTTTATGCAGCCCTAATCTGGCAAATCATTCTGGACCATTCTTAGGCTGTCGTTTTATGTAGTATCTAGGTGCTGAGAGATGGCTGAGATCTCGGTATTAAAGTTGAAAAAGGTTCTGCTCCACTGGCAGGCCAGAAATAAGGACGAGTGCTGGAGGAAATTTGACACTATCGTGACTAGCGTTGTAGCAAAGTGGTACGGGTCGTTGTTGGACCAGCATTCTTTGTGGCATCTCGGTTGAATAGAAACCGGTCATGTGGGCCAGGAATAGGCCAGAAAGACTTCTGTGTGGGATGCAAAGACTTTAATCCAATACTCCTGAAATCCTTGTCTACGCAGGGTTAAATAAACAGCGCTATCTGGTGAAACATGTCTGCAGTAAATGAACTGACAATCCTGTGGGATTGTATTTATATTTGTGTTTTTCTTAATAAAAATGCATGATTATGAGTCACTATATACACATTATACATGCAATATTTACAGCTGATAAGCTTACGAGGAAGCATGTGTGAGAGCTTTATCAGTCTAATTTAAAGCTGCTTTATGTACAATGGCTGTAGGATATTTGACTGACACATGATTTTAATCTTTTATAAATGGGTACACATTGGTCGTAAAATTTTCCTGTGTATTTAAACTCTCCACACAAGCGGTTGCTATTCCTTATACAGTTCAGTTAATTGTACCAGCTTCAATAACATTAGACTAGGCCTTATAAGGTACTGTATACAAATGCTACAAATTAAATATTAATAGCTAATAACAGACTAAATAAATACCAGGAAATAGTTTGTTCTGTTGTGATTTTTGATTTTCATCAATGACACAACGGATACGATGGGGATTGGTGAACAGTTGGTGAATTCAAAGATTATATAAAAATATACAGATAGTAGGGATGGGAATCACCAGAGATTTTATAAAACATTTATTTACTTATTTATAAATATCCAGATAAATTTTTCTACTCACTTATATTCTAAACAAACCTGTAAATAAATAGCTCCTACCACACAGGATTCTGTGCCGCCTGCCAATATGTGAATAGTTTAGAGTGCACCACCTGTAGGATTATAGAGGAATGGCGACATTTTCTCACCTCGAATGCAAACATATGAATTAAAATGTATTTATAAACATCACTAAGGACTATTTTAGAGTAAGTGTGAGGATACGTGAATTGCCACACACCCTACGGAACTAAATAGATTTTTCCACTCGTCTCTAATAGATAGATAAAATCAAATCAAATCAAAATTTTAAATTTATAAGATAGATAACCCTGCAGTTACATTTTTAACTCAGTCTCAGTATCTTCACAGCTGCACATATGCAGTTAATCTGTAATTACGAATGCCTCATCATTTAAAATTCAGCATGCTGGCATATAGGCTTTAATGAAAAGCTCTTCAGAATGATGAAGGATGAGTTATGCTGTTCCTCCCTTT
The DNA here is from genome assembly GCA_030068045.1 of Platyallabes tihoni. Classification (NCBI taxonomy): domain Eukaryota; kingdom Metazoa; phylum Chordata; class Actinopteri; order Siluriformes; family Clariidae; genus Platyallabes; species Platyallabes tihoni. Next base: position 4,653,306 of record JAQQZS010000011.1, read on the forward strand.
TGCCGGCGGTCATCAATCTTTCTGCTTCCATGTGTAGCGTGCGCTCTCCTTCCGTCTTTCCTCCCTACACTTTTTTTTTTCCCCGACTCGGGACATGCGCGTCCCTTCTAATCACCTCTCTTGTCACAAGCGCCTGTCGTCTCCTACTCCGTACTGTCCACTTTCAAACACGTTCACGTTCACTTCCCCGCTTCCCGTATTCCTTCCAGTATTGGAAAGAAAAGGTGGGAGTGAAGAAGAGGTGACACCGGTGACCGGTTTTGTTTTTAGTAGGTTCCCTCCTCTACAATGTGTCACTTCCTGTTTAAGTTCTCGTTATCTACCTTGTCCTTCTGCGCCACTTCCATTTTTATTTTATTTATTTATTTATTTATTTATTTTTGGGGTCAGACTGCCTTATTTCTGTTTGGGCAAACTAATTTCTCCTTTTTGTCCTCCCCTGCTATGGTCTTTCATGCTGAGAACCGTTCCCCCAATCAAAACGCTACTACAAAAGCATTTTTTATTTTTTTTTTGGTAAATGGAATCTTTACACACTGCTGGGCGGCTGATAAACAGATCTAATTTTGTCTCTTGCTGCTCATTCCATAATGAAGTCAAAATGCAATTATCAGTAATGCTTCAGAAAAGTACAGACAGGGCGGAATGGAGGCACAGCATGTACATCCACATTCTCTCTCTCTGTCTCTGACACACACACACACACACATTTTGCCATTTGGCCTGAGTGGGGTTACTGACTCTGCAAATGATAAACAAGTCGGAAAGAAACGACTGTTGCGAGCATGCGGCGCGCTCTTCGGGAGGCATTTTTGAGCAACGCCTTGCAGTTTCTAATACACTGCAGCTGGGTTTGCTACTTAACACTTCTTTTGTGATGACAGTGAGAGGGAAGCAATTATTCAGGCCATTTTAAAAGTGGCTGCATTGAATTCGCAAAACCGCCAGGTGCTGAAGACTTTGCGGAGATTCGCGTGCCACCCAAGCTGATAAAAATGCTTCAGTTGGTGTAATTTTACTTTTTTATAGTTTCATTCTCGGTTAAAAAACTGCTTTATGCAAGTTTAAAAAAAAAACAAAAAAAACAGATCCATGCCAACCATGATGCCAGAGCAATCAAAATGTGCAAACCTCAGGAGGAGACGGGGTGCTTTTGTAACAGGCGCATTTGCATCACCAGTTGGGGCAATGTAGCGCATTAGTAGCGAACAATTAAAAATTGCTAGTCAGTCTTGGACCTCAAACCTGCTGTGCGTCACTTGTCCCATTCTGTACGTCCCATTTGGGATGGCTTTGCGAATATTGCTTCAGAGATTGGTTAAGGATCCTGAAAATCGAGTAATCGATCTTGAGAAGCCATTATCTTGGGGGGCTCACTCTCGACAGCTGCAGAGAATTACACACTTCCTAACACCCTCAATAGAATCGGTAGATGTTATGGAAAATGGAAGGACCCTAAGGAAATGCATCCTCAGGATCAAACACCAACACTGGAGAAAGGTTCTAATATCATCAAAAGTTTAAATTCAGTTGTGGCTGGGACTCAGAGACAGAATAACTAATAAGGCCTTTGTTTTCTGGGACGTTGTTCAACAATCTCAGCTGTCTGTCCTGACATTAACACCACATAAGGTAACATTAGCACATTAACTTTATCACAGTATAATTCATTTACCCATAAACAGGTGACAGGATCATGGGCACCCAAGGCTCATTTTTGCCTTTGGTGGACAAAAGGCCAGTCTGTCTGGTCCGATCCCACAGAAAAGACAGTGTAGCACAAATCTGCCTAAAAATTCCATTCCATGGATGCCCTACCCCGCAACCCATAACACGCAAAGGATCCACTGCCAACGTCCTGGTGCCAGACACCACAGAGCACCTCTAGATGCTCTGAAAAGCCACTCTTTGAGAGGCCAGAGCTGCCCAGACGGCACAAGAGGAATCTACACCTTATCAGGCATTATGTTATGGGGGATTAGGATATGGAAGACATGAACAATAGAGGAAAAGACGGGTATGTCTCAGAGGAAGCACATACGAGCCTTTATCCTCCCAGTTTGGCAGATGTCATGTGATAAGGGAAAAGGGAAACAGTAGTGAATACATCACTAGAGCACTAGATTGAACAACAATCCCAAAAAGACTCAAAAAAAAAAAAAAACCCAACAACCGGTGCTCACAAATTCAATCCCATTGAAACCCCCCACCCCCAAAAAAATGACTATATTTCATAAGGACTAGTGTGATGTTATTCAATTTTAGAGCTTGTTTCTTCCTCCGGTTGTCCCCAAGCTGAACGCTGAGCTGAAGGGACAATTTCTGCTGTCATCCCTTGTTTCAAATCTCCAGGGCTCCCAGTCTGGAGCTGTCGCGGTGAAGCAGGCGTCCCGGCTCATTCGATTTCACGTCGGGGAGGACAGGCACGGACTCGGGGCAGGTGCGGAGAGAGGGAGCTGGGGAAGGAAAGAGAAAGCTGCAAAGCAAAATGTCTCTGATAGACAGCCTGAGCACCTTGGTCCCCTATCTTATTAGGAGGGAAAGAAATAAGGAGGTAGATAGACAGATAGACAGAGAAATTGTGTGTGTAAGCAGGGTGGATGGATAGAACTGGCTGAGAGTGAGCCTTGGGGACGACAGAGGGAAGGAGAGGGCAAATGTGTTTTGTGTGTGCGAGTGTGCGTGAGAGTGTAGCTTGCGAAGGAGGATTGCCGAAGCTCCCAGTGGATACGGGGTTAAAGTTCCACGCTAGACACCTGAGAGACTTGTAAGTTAAACTATACCTACTTCCACATTGGTAACTGGTGCATCCAGAGGGCTGGCCACTGGCAACGGGATAAAAAAAAAAAAAAAAAAAAAACAAGAATAAAACATAAAACGAAGCTGTGTATCTAGTCTGAAGTTGAGAAAGGTGTTTTTATCCCTAGAGCAAAGCAACACCGATTTACAAGCCGGTCTCTTTTAGAAGCGTTGTTCTATATCATTCTATCGCAGCAGGGGCAGAGAAGAGAGAGACGCTTGTTTCTTTCTTTCCTCCTTTCTTTCTTTTTTTTCCCCTCCTCCTGCTCCCGGCTGACAGCGAAATGCTGCGAGTCATTAGGCCAGGGTAATCTAATGCCTTCCATCGAGCCTCAGCTCTCACTTAGAGCATTAATTGGTGAGTGAGTCACCTCACCTTTCCACGTCTAAAGAGGAAAGTGCTGAGAGGGTTCCTTTGAGTTTACCGTAATTAATTACTGTGACAACCAAGGTGCGGGAAAAAAAAACAAAAAAAAAACACAAGCAAATCCTTAAGATCTACAGCATGCCAAGCTTGGCTAAAGGTTGAGCAAAAGTGTTAGATGATTCTACTACATGCAGCATCATTACAGGTTTAATGCTTGATTTTAATGGATGGCGAAAAATTTTTTGAAGAGACATTAAAAAGCTATCAAAGCCAAAACTGTCCATTTCCTGGCAGACAGCGGGAGGAGGAACGCTCTTAAATGCTGTGGCTACGCCATGAAAAATGCAGCGTCGCTAGGTTCTGACGATCTCTGTAATTTGCATCGTATTCAAATGAACACGTCAAGAGTCGAGAGGGTTTTTTTTTTTTTCTCGCATTTTCAACATGCACAGGAACTACTTAACGTGATATCATGAGAGCAGGTTATGGTCAGTACTTCTGAAATGGGCTAGCGTGTCAGTCATGTGAGAGGAAGAAGTGCGCGCTGGCCACGCTCTGTAATCTCAGCAACGCATCTACTGGAGCAGTCTATGAAAATACGCCATGTTATGCAAAAATATGCAGATACAAAAGACCACTCGCAGCAGGGAAATCTGGGTTACATTGGAGTTAATGGCACATTTTTACATTTTACATTTTCACACCCTCGGAAGCAAAGTGCACACACGCACACACACTCACACTCACTCTGTTCTTGGGGGTGATCAGGAGAGTGAAGAGAGGCACAGTGTAGAGAATCTGATTACTCTCGCTCCAAAGTCCGGTCCATCTCCACCATTATCCCATTACTGCAGCGTGTCCTCTCTCCACTGCAATTAAGGCAAACCTTCAGAGACATGAGAGGCCCATCTCTTTTTGGCAAACGCCATCCATCATATGTTTAGGGTAATATCCAGGGAGAGCAATAGATGCCTCTGATTAGTGTTTGAGCTTTGCTCGGAGAGGCCTGATGGATTGCGACTGGACGGAGAGCAGGAATGAGAGTATAATGGAGGAGCTGTGGGCATCTCTAATGTACAAGAGTGCGGGGAGCCCGAACGGAGAGCCAGGTCTGGCCCAAACCATGTCTCTGGGGCTAAATGAGAAAGGAGGGGGGTCGGATGGCAGGGCTGATGAAACAGGATGTGATATGTCCTTGCCAGTTGTGGAAGTTTAATTAAAACCTGGCGTCTCGCCACAGAGGGAGTGTCAGAGAGCAAGTGAGAGAGAGAGAGAGAGACAGAGAGAGCAACATACACGAGAAAGCGAACAACAATGAGGTGCGATGAGGAAACACGGAGATCTATCTAAAACAAACAGTTAATGAGAAGACAAGAATAATGGCGCTTGAACTAATAACAAATTGTGTATTGCTAGGTCAGACTGGGGTGTGGGGCTGTGGTGTGTGTGTGTGTGTGTATATATATGTGTGTGTGTGTTGTGGTGTTCATGAAAACGGCTAACTACAGCATGCTGAGGCTAGTGATTTACAGCTTTTGTATCTGGCTCTTGACGATGGAGCGTTAATGAGAGGCTGTGATGGGGCTTGTTAGCGGGTAACGAGCCGTGCCTCTGATGCCACCCCTTGGACTGAGACAGAAGAGGGAGGGGGGCAGATGGGTAAACCACTCCAGACACTAACACAAAAGTCATTAGTGATGTCCTGATGCGCCCTTTTGCCCCTCCTAGACATGGCATCAATCGTAGTGCACAACAATTATATTAATACTACACCATATATAATAATGTTATAAACCTTATTATAATATATGTGTACATCATCTATATACAGTATTGTATTTAATGTATATAATACATTATAACAAATAAATTCATGTTTTAATATATGATACATTATTCATTGTTGATGAAAATGTGTTTTTGTATTGTAATTATTTCTTAAAGTATTTACAGTATTATTACTTTTTATATCAAAGAGCATATGAAGTGTATTGAAAAGCACATCATTTATTTGATTATTTAAAGTTTAAGATGAGATAAGGTAAGATAAGATAAAACGTTATTAATTCTGGAGGAAATTCCTGTGCCAGAGACTTTTAATAAATTTTGACTTGGAAAACGAACAAGTCTTGGTTTACGAGTACCGAGTATCATGTATCATGCATGCGCTTCTTGTTTTGACTCCGAGCGTCACGTGATCACAACTGAGCCGACGATTTTTCTCTCTCTTGCGCTGCGGAAAATGTGGGTAATCATCTCCCCTGCTGGGTCTTAGTGCGCGTCTCTTACTGGTATAATCAACATTCGTGTGCGCGTGTACTGTCACTGCTAAATGATATTGCACATGATGTAGTTAATTGATATTGGATATGATAATTATATTAGATTAGATTAGATTAGATTAGATTCAACTTTATTGTCACAGCACATGTAAGGTACAAGCCAACGAAATACAGTTAGCATCCAACCAGAAGTGCATTTGTCACAGTGCAAAATAGTTTGCATGTGTAAACAGTACACAGTGAAGAAGTTATATACAGTGAGGATGCAATTAAAGGTGGATGCAATGAAGGAAGGTATTGATTTAAAAAAACTGCATTTGTAAATTTATCTGAGTTCTTTACTTTTTTCATCACTTTTTATCTAGTCCAGAATATCAAAGAATATTTGACATGCTTTTCAGCTCACCACGGTTGTGAAGGTTGAGCAGAAAAGCACGTCAGATATTCTTTGATGAACAGCGCTTTCATATCAGCTTGGAACCACTTGGATTCTCAAGTCAAGTCGATCATTTTCCCCCTCACGCTGATGATCATCTCGACAGTTTCCAAAGCTCTTGATCTGTATCTAAATGATTTCACGTATTGCGCTGGCTAATTAAATGATTTGTAATATATGGTCATTATCAGTCATTCATCAATAATGTGTAAACCGTATCTGCTTGTCACTATAATACATGTATTCTCTTGTATTTTATAGAAGGCTTTGTCTTTCATTGAGCGTAAAATAGTTGAAAAATGTGCCAATAATCTCTGGCGTGAAGATGGTTAAGTGCTTAATGAAGCCTGACAAGTAAAATCCAATCAGCCTCTTTTCTTCATCAAGACAATATGAGAAATATCCTGCTGGTAAATAAAAGGAAAAGGTTGTCACATGTGAAAGCCTGAAACGGGAATGAGAGCGAGGCTGCCAGGGTGTGAAGCGGCATTTCACCACGATAAACAACGACGACGTGCCGAAATCTCCTTCTGTCACTTCACGCTCCTGCCCTGATACTTCTCCTCCCTTCGCCCAGTATGGAGAGATGGAGAGAAAATAGATCGAGAGAAGAGATGACAAGACAAGTGAAGTACACAAGCACGTATGGGATGTTTGCCATTTATCGTGTAACACGTAATGTATAAGATACAGTTTTAAAAAAAGCACAGAGAGTCATTTAGGACGTAAGTTTTCAGACAACAGACCGAGCCATCGGCGATGAAAGGCCACGAGAAAGAGAACACGCCGTCTCTGGAAACAAAAACCCCACTCTAATAAGAGAGGTGGCCTATCGATTGTCTGGTGGGAAGTAAAAGAGAGGAGATGGAGCTAAGAGAAGGAGGATGGCATCCTTTCAGAGACAGACAGGGAAACGAGACGGCGGCACAATAACAAAGTGCGGATCCGATCCAAATGAGAGCAAAGAAAGAGCCTCTGATTAACAAACGGACAATTTCCAATTCAGACGATCTGTTCAAATGTTTATCCACGTTTCCTTTTACTTTCAAATATCACATGATGGAGACGATGATCTGTCAGGGTTGAAAAGAGATCGTGAAAAATGCCATTAACTCTTTCATTTATCTTGACTGTCTGGTTGTCGAAGCTTTGACAATTAAATTAAAATCTATTTATAATTTTTTAAGTAATTTTAAATATTTTAAAGCTCAATACTAGACTGTTTTTGGTTGTTTATATATATTAAATAAACAAATAAACAAATCTTTGTTAAAATTAGTTAGAATTAATTAATCAATACAAAAAATACATCATTATAAAAAAAGGGTAGTGGTTTTATTATAATGAAAAAAAAAGCCCTGAGGCACTATTATTAATCATTAACTTATGTTATTAAAACAACATATATTATATATAATATTATATATTTTATATACATATATTATATTATATATTTTATATATAAGAAAAATAAAGAAAGAAATATATAACTTTTATTATATATAAACAAATTAATTGAAATGATTGTTTTTATTCTGATAAACATTAGCAAACATTAGCCGAGTGATTTATTAGACGAATTATTCGAATGAAACTAATAAAAAACAATGTATATGTAGTACCATCCTTAAAAACAAACAAAAAAGACTTTGATATTCTGATATATATGAATTTTATATTATGAATTTTTATAAACCAATGTAAAAAAACAACAACAACATTCTATCTTAGGAAATAAGCTTTATAATAATAATAATAATAATAATAATAATGAATTCATTCTAGGTGTATGATGTGAATATTGTGAATAATGATAAGCCATAACATTAAACCCGCTGACAAGTGAAGTAAATAATAGTGTTATAGTGGCACCTGCCAATGTGAGAGATATACAGTATATGAGGTAGCAGGTAAACAGTCAGTGCTTGAAGTTGATGCATTGGAAGCAGGAAAAATGGGCAAGAGTACGAATCTGAGAGACCTTCACAAGGTATACATTGTGATGATTAGACCGGTGGCTCTCTACTCCTTTCTGGAGGACCACTGCCCTGCATACTTTAATGTTTTCTCAGCTCCCAGAACACACTATTTAACTAATCATCTAATTAAAGCATTTCCTTAATTAGAGTGTGGCAGAGCAGGGAAAACACTAAAACATTCAGGGCAGGAGGTCCTCCAGGAATAAGGTTGAGAGGAACTGAAAACAGCTGGATGACTGGATGAGAGAAAGCCCAGAAACGGTCTTGTGGTGGTTAGTACCTGCTGAAAGTGGACTAAGGAAGATATACATGGGGACTGAGGGCTAGCCAGTGTGTCCTGATTCCACAAATTCCTGAAAAAGTCAACACTGGCTCAGATAGAAAGATGTCAGGACATAAATCAGACCAGTCATACCCCTTTTCCACTGCTCTGGTTCCCGTGCCGGTTCCCAATTTTGGAACCAGTGCCGCGCTTTTCCACAGAAGAA
>JAQQZS010000011.1:4665186-4686188 GCA_030068045.1 Platyallabes tihoni
TATATGGAAATACTGAATGATTTTGTACATAATTATGCAGTCATGATAAACATATATAACAAAATTGGTACAGCATATAATATGGTGCCTAAGACTTTTTGCGCAGTAATGTATAACACCATAATCATTAGTTGGGAACTCCAATCAGCACGTCTTTGGACTGCGGGATGGAAACCGGAGTACTCGGAGGAAACCCAAACTACATGCAAGCTGGCACAAGGCTGGAATAGAACCCGAAACCTTGTGGTCCAAGGCGACAGTGTCACCCACTAAACCACCTCATTGTGTTGCCCTTACTAAAGCACACAGTATAAGACTTATTTTGTGCTTTCCTTTAATCTGTTCCTTGATGTTTTGTATTCATTCTTCTATTATTATTTCCCGCAACATTCTAACGAGGATCGCTGTAATAGTTTCCATTAATTATTTCTCTCTCTCTCTTTCTCTCATTTAAATCTAATGATTTAAATGCGAAATGGAAATCATTAGACCAATTCATATTACTGCTTTTTATTAGCAGGGTCATCTGTATTTATTCGCATTTAATTGAATTGAATTCAATTCATTCATTTATGTGCTGTTACTGTTATTCATTCATTTCTTTTCTTTTTCTGGAACCAAGATTTCGTTACACTCGCAGTACCTTGCACTTTCAGCTATCACGTTACGATATTTTTGCCATATCGGCGGTAGATTTTCACGCACCCGGGCCTGTTGGTATTTAGAATTCACCCCGAGCAGCTTTACCCATTTTAATCCGACACCCTCGGCGTGCATCAGGTGTCCCCCTACACACACTGAAAGCCATACCGCTCTCGTCAGCCCATTGATCTCTCCTCTCACTCATCAGAGACAGGGCATTCGTAGAACGTGCCTGGTAATTAAAGCCAGGCTGGAGCCAGGGCTAATGAGATTGCGGAGCCATCCTCGCTCTCCCTAACACTTCGCCAAGGTTATCAGCTATCCTACTTGCCAAACGCAGGGCTCCCAGCGGGTTGAGCGCAGCAGCTCTTTGGTTTGGGGGGAGAGAAAAAAAAAAGTAGCTCCTTTTACGTTCAATCAGCTGGATTTCATCTTCCTTTAGCAAGAAATGAAAAGGATGGACGAGGGGAAACAGATAGAGAATCAGAATGCCGGTTCCTGGCCTCATTAGAATGCAGCTTTCCTGTCGCATCCTATTCCGTTCACACTGCTTTTACGTGCCTAGGAGGAAAGCAGCAATGGAAAAATCACCTTGAGTTTGTCAAGCGCAGTTTCCGAGTCAAAGCTGCGGAGCAACAGCTCTCGCCCCGGCCTTCGACATGAACCGCTCTCCTCCACTCCGCTCCCTTCTCCTGTTCCCACCCTTATTAATAATGCATGTTGATTTTAAAATATAATATCCTGTCGTTCACAATCACATTAGAAAAACACAATGCTGAGAGGAATAAAATTTGCCATAATTCAACATTCACATAAGTCAGTGCAAGTCAGTCAAAGCAGATTACATCACGCACGCACACGGCCGCATGGGGTAATAAGTGCCTTTTTTCCCCTTACATATACATTTTTTTTAATGAACAAACAAACAAAAAAAACAAAACAAAGAAAACACCCCAGAAAACAAACGTCGGTGTGTCAGAAGTAAGTGGCTTAAGGGCGCAGAGTCCCAGTCTGTCCTGATTCACTGTGTGATACATCAAACCCAGAAAATATATCCACTAAAGGCTACTCCTCAAAGCGTTCTCTCTTGGCTTCTCCGAGGCGCTTCACGCTGAGAAAGTGGGCTGCCAGGGGCTGCGGACTACTGAGAGCTGCTAATCATTCTTAGCCTGCAAACATCACTTTCTGTTAGTGACGAGGAGGCATTCTAGAGAGAAATGAAAAGGTGGTTAGATGTGCTGTGGATAATGAGGACTGCTTGAAGCAGTCGAAGGGTTTAAAATGTAAAGTGCTGAACCAACAAAGCTTCAATAATGCATGCACACTACCAGTCAAACGTTTGGACACAACTTCTAACACCATGGACTTTTATTTCTTTCTACATTCTAAAACAGTGCTGAAGGCGTCCAAAATATGCAATAATCTCCTTTGAACAGTTGATATTGAGATGTATCTGCTAGTTACACTCTTCATAACAGCTCTAATCTGGGGTGCTGTTTGTTAATTGGTGATTTCTAAGGCTGGTGACTCTAAATTCTTCTTTGGTAAATTCTGGTCTTGCTTTCCTGGTACGGTCTTCATGAGAGCCGGTTTCATCATGATGTTTGATGGGTTTGCAACTGCACTTGACAGAACTGTTCTTGCTAGAACTGTTCCAGAACAGCCGACTTGGAATGAGAAATGTGGGCCAAAATTCCTCCACCGCGATCTGAAAGACTCATTGCCAGTTATCGCAAACGCTTGATTGCAGTTGTTGGGTGGCATAAGCAGTTATTAGGTTTAGGGGGTAATTATTTTTTTACATAAGGCCAGTTGGGTTTGGATAACTTATTTCCCTCAATGAATGAAATCGTAATTTAATAATTGCATTTTGTATTTCCTCGGGTTTATTTTTATGTGTAATATTAAAATTTGTTTGATGATCAAATATGCAAAAAAGAATTGAAGAGCGACAAATACTTTTTCTCAGCACGTGAGCCAGAAAATGTATACACACTTCAAAAGAAAAAGAACAACTTGTATAAATGTTTTAATATCAAGTTTATAGCTATATGTTATCATACTATTATGATAATGTATATTCCATGTATACTGTATATATACTTACACATATATACACACACACAGGGAATAAAACAGTACAGGACGTGCTGGAATTGGGAAAACAATCAACTCTGGCATGTTAACAAAGCAACACTGTGGATTGATTTTCTTTTACTATAACTCAGATGTTCTTTTATGAGTCCTTTTATCAAAAATGTGACAAACAAAATTGTCAACAATTAGGATTTTTAATTTACGAACAAAAGACATGTCACTTTTTAAATTCATTTTATTATTATTCGCACTACTGACAGCCATTCCCTCACTGATCTTTAATCTTTCCCTCTCTCTTTTTAAATGCATAAGCCTTCAAAAATATGCAGCTTGTCTTGTTCTTAAATAAAAAATGCCAAATGTTCGTGAAATACTTCATTCTGTTAATTACAATTAGGCTTAGATTCTGGTGTGTGTTCGACATACAGTATGACTCTGTACGTACAGTAGGTTGTTACCATAGAAACGCTATTGTACTGTATTAGAATCAACACCAATCAGATTTGAGAATCCACCAGCGCCCTGGCAAAACTAAAAAAAGTCTTAAAAAAAAAAAAAAAAGCAGTTGGTTTCAAATCATGTGAATTTGAATACTTTCCGAATTGCGCCTGGGTTAATATGAAGAAACAGGTTTTTTTCTTTTTGTCCAGATCTGAACATGAGTAAGAACCTGTCAGCTCCATGCAAACTGCAGGATGCAAATCTACTTACTTGGTCAAAAAACCACAAAACAACACAAAACAAACAACACGGTGCTCTCTATTAGAAGAATAGGTGGAAAAGTTGTGACCTAGGCGTCACACCGGCATACCACTATTCACGCCGAAGCCATCCTTTTCTCTTCTCTTCACAATTGGGAACAAAAAGCATCATTCTGAAAGATAAGGCTGATAGAAAGGTTTATTATGCAATCGAACAAAGGAGTGAATCAGCCCCTCTCACACGCCGTGACTGCTTAACAAAAAAAAAAAAACGCTCCACAAAAGAGTGCTCTGCCCTGACAGGCTCGGCTCACCTTCTTTGCGGCTTATTTGAATATTACCATCATGCTTCATTTCAGGGTTTCGGGCAGGTGGGAGAAGGGTAAACCCAAACACTTCTAAATAAGAGGCTTTCTAATGCGCGCTAAGAGATCTCACTTATTTTCATATTTCACACCGGCCTGTGACTCTGTGTGCGCAATTTGCATTAAATAGAAGAGTGCAGCTAATACTGGCGTGTCGGCTTTAATTCCTTCTCATTTAAAAACAAACAAACAAACAAACAAACAAAAAAACCCATTGTTACCAAATCTCCCGTGAAGTCCTAGTCCTCAGTATGGTTGGATGCACCTGATATATTTATTTAGCCATCTATCTCTTTTTACCACACTGTTGGGAAGTTCTGCACCCCTTCCTACACCACCCCCTCCCAACACCCCCCTTCCCCGCCTCCCCTTTCCCACCTTTCATGAGGCTGGGTTCTAATTGAGCTCCCTGCAAAATAGCAGATCCCTCTGATTCTGTCACATTCATTTCCTGCTTCTGCCTCCCAGGAGAATTCCAATTACACCTGCCGCCTCTCTGGCAGCCTTCAGCGCCGCCGCGATCGCTGCGTGTACAGGAAAAGTGTTCGCACCAAGAGGAAAAAAGCAGCGGCTTTAATTAAGAGTGCCTGCAAAAAAAAACAAACAAACAAAAAAAAACACGGATCGCTGAACCCATCAGTGACGTGAAAGTCGGGCGAAAAAGCGCCGGTCAGGCGACACGAATCGATAATGGCTTTAGGGCATGTGAGAGGAAATGAAGATAACTCTCAACTCAGGGAATCGTAAAGGTGTGTGGATTTCAAGAATGAAGTTGCATAATAAATTGAAGAAAAAAAAGGAATCATATATGGGCCGAAAAAATATTCATTCGCAAAGTAAAGTTAAAAAAAAAAAACCTTTTGAGAAAGGAGTCTTCATTTCAAAAGTTCTGATATTACAAGAACTCTAATAATAATAATAATATTACATAATTATACATATAATAATAGTGCAATATTTCATGATGTGAAATCATTTTTATATTTGCTTTGTCACAATATTATAGAAATAATAGAATCATAATAATTACGAGTTTTTAGTAATATTTGTAAAAATTAAATTTTTAGAAGAAAGTTGTGCAAAAGTATAAAAAGTTGCAATTTATCTACAGTACAAAAAGTTGTAATTTCTGATATTACAGAAGAACCCTAACCCTAACCCTGGAGGTGCTGTCCACAGTGCTAACCAATACCGCCATCAACCATTTATTGAGTAAAAAAAATTAAATCACATTTGTATTTAAAACTAAGTAAAAATTGCTGTAGTGAGTAAAAACACTTGGTAAATAAATAAACATGAAAGCAATGTTTTGTGTGTAATAATAATAAAAAAAAAATGCTGAAAATTCAGTGAAGTTATTGTGTCTTTGGTTGGAGGAGGAATCTCTGAAAGTGTTGACCTGAGAGGTTACGTCTACACGGCGTTCACAGAAGATCCTGAGGCAGAGGATCTCCGGCGTGTTCTGTATCTCCGGCGTGTTCTGTATCTCCGGCGTGTTATAACATATGGACTTGTACGCTGAACTTAAGCGTTATGACGAGTCCATCTGCAGTAACACATTGTGTGCTCGATTGTGATTTCTGCTTCAACAAATAAACTATTTCCTCCGAGTCTGTGTGCTCCTTTCTTCTAAACGTCTAGCGCTGTTACCACTAAAATGTTACAACTTTATTTGTCAACTCTTATTATCACGATTAGAAAGAACGTATTAACACATTATACGGTACGTACAGTACTCTCCCACTGATTCACATTCATTTCTAACAACGTCACACAAGCTGTAGATAGTTCTCCTCTGCTCTAAAGTCTCGTTGCTAACCAGCAGATAAGTGCGCTTTAATGTCGCCGGACCTCCTCCCGTCTCGGCGTCACGCGTAGCCGAGTTAAGGGATTCCCGGCGTGTGTGGCCGAAGCAGCAGACTGTAAAACAAAGCTTCTTCGCTCAAACTGTGAGTTAATCTGATGTCGACCGAAACAATACGGCTTCCCGTGACTCTGCCGAGACAGAACGTTAAGCCCTTTTAACCCAAATCAACCGACGGCTGTGAGGGAAAAAAAACTCATAACAAACCATCATTTGGAATATCGTCTCATTAGGATTGTTGTAGGAGAAAATGATGGGGCTTAATACAGTGAACAGAATAAACTTTCTTTATATTGACAGGACCCACACGGTCTAAGAAAAGTGATCAAGTGCTTCAGCAGACATCAGGTTTCAGCAAAGAAAACAAAACAAAAAGCCTAATACTGGTTAAAATCGTCTCCATCACAATCTCAGAGAGTTTTAGTTTTATGAGACTCGGTGAAGCTTGAAGGACGAGCTGCTCTCTGAAGCAGTACCTCTCATTGACCACAATGCTGACAGACATGCCTGTTCGTACTTGCGTCATAGCAGCCGTAAATATACACTCCCTCACCGTCCTCTGTTCAAATTTACAGGACAAATATAACAGCAAATTGAAACCGGAAAACACTCTGCACTTGGAGAAAAAAAAAACTTTTTATAATGTTTAAAAATGCTCTCACACTGGAGACTCCTTCCGTAAGTAAAAAAAAAACAAAAAAAACAACAAAAAAAAACACCACTCCTCTAATGTGGACTACCTGAAATGCAAGTCCTTGTGTGAGATGTTGGTAGATAAATAGGATAAGAGGTTTGAACAAGCGTAGGACAATAAAGCATAAAGCCAGAACTAGTCCACTTCTATAGAAAATCAATCAACACTTTTGGACCAATCAGAACTGAGAATTAGAGAGATTTACTGTATCAATCAATCAATCAATCAATCATACATCTATCTATTCATCTAGCATCATCCATAAATCCACAGATCTATCTATCTATCTATCTATCTATCTAAATATTTGTATAATTATATGGTTATAGCTTAATCAGAGCCAGATTCCACCAGAACTGATTTAAGAAATGAAATTTAAGTAAAATACGACAATAACATCAACAATAATAATAATAAAAATATAAAACATATTGATTCTCATGTTCCCTTAATGGAAGTCCAGTGCGTGGATGATGATTCTCTGCAATGAGCCTTAGATCTGCTCATCACAGCATAAGGTCTCATTACCATAATCTCTATAACTCACGCTTGTGCTGTACGCACTTTTTTAAATTTCTAAAACCCTCTCAGGTCATGACGTCGAGAGGAGACGGTATGTTTCCATAACTGTATTGTACATAAATTTGACCTCACGGCTCCATTAGAAAAAGTCTTTTTTATAATATTGATCTGAGGATCTGTGTGCGGTTGGGGCGTTACGTGGGCGTTACATGGGCGAGTTCTGTAAACCTCAGCGTATGTGTTGTGAGTTTAAACACATACAGTACGGTAAAGCATAACAAAGACGGAACATGTCGAACTTTGACTCCTCCAGTTTTCCCAAAGGCACCACTGGAGTATTTTATGGTTGTAATCCGTCACCATAAAGACGCTATTATCTCTATATGAGCCTCTAAACATCAACACTATCTACAGTAGACGGTTTTACTTGAAGCGTTCGCAGCTCGGATGCTTGATAGCACATGATTTACAAATGAGCAAACACTTATCCCTTTATTAATAAAGTGTGGAGTCGGAATAATTTTTTATCCGGAATAAGGAATTCCAACCGGTGGAGGCGCGCGTCCTAATTGATTTGAAGGTCCGAGTTACAAGTCGTACAGTCTTCTCAAGTAAAGACTTTCAAATCTCGGCAGCTGGAAATCTCCGGTCTCGGAGAGTGAGGCTGGCATCGTTAAACGCCGCGCGGTGTGAACGGCAGTCTCCCGAATCTTCCTCCCACACCTCTTTTCATATTATGAAAAAGCTAAAAATGTTCTGGAGGGAACCGATTGCACAGATTGAATTTTCATTTTATAGTCCCCCACCCCCTACTTCAAAAGATACAGTGTTTACACAGACAACTATGAATGCACATACATACACACACACACTCCTACGCTCTCTCTCTCTCTCACACACACACACACACACACACACACACACACACACGCCTCCCCACAAGGCCAGTTAGGAGGAGTAGGGCAGACAAAGCGGCTCAGGTAATTAAACTCCGTTCATGCTGACAGGGAGGATCAATAACACGGGCTCCCTCTAAACCACACAGTGTGCTGTTCTGGTTCTTTGCTCCTACGCCAGGCCAGAATATTAAAAACATGACAAACGGCCTCTATAAATACTCGCTCCATCTCTCTCACACACACATTTCCCCCTCCATCCACCCCCTAAAAACACACAGACTGTTATGGACTGCTGCTTTGGCGGTGACCGGATGTCAAACGCGTATTAGACTCCTGCGACCGTGTCTCCTGGAACCGAGCAGCTCCAGCTGTGCCACGGAGGCGGCACGAGAGAAGAAAGCCGAGGCGCGGGCCCCTGACTGGGTACGAGCAGGGAGCATCGTGGCCCTGCGGGTCATCGCCAGCGTGACGCCGGCTGACAAAGCGCCACGGCGGTGTGTGTTCGCTGCTACCCTGCCACGCTCCTGTGAAACAGAGTGCACATGGATGTCAGGAGCGGCTTCACGGAGATAAGACCACCTGTTCCAGCAGCAGAGGCGCGTGGCAGAGAAATTCACCGAGACTGTTAATTCTGAAAGAGCGTTAGGAGGAGGAAGAACAGGAGGAGGAGGAGGAGGAGGAGGAAGACGGCTGCTTCAATCATAATTAAAACAAAGTCCCTAGCATTTCGACTAATTAGATCTGAAGACCTGTTGGCATGGAAACGTGACAGCACGCGTACCCCCGCCTGCACCACCTCTCCCTCCCACCTCACACGGCTCGGACGGAAATTGGCAAACGGAGGACAGTGCCGAGTGCCAGCACTTATTCTGATCTCAGGTTCACCAAAGTGTCACGGATGCACTATTCATTTATTTCTCTAATCCTATTCTTTTGGTACGGAATTATATTAGAGTGTGTTTATTATATTAGAGTCACGTCAAAAGCCAGTGTCATGTTAAATTCATCAAATCTTTGAGCTTTGATACGTGGTGTGTGATTTGTACTGTGAAATACAGAAAATCCTATGGTAGGTTTAAAAGATTTATTTAAATACAAAAAAACAAACAGTTTTGATAGTAGTGCTGAGTGATGTGACCTCAAACCAATATCAAACATTTTACCTTAATTATGATTATTGAACAATTATTTTGACAAGGTTTGTCAAAGCTATTAAAGCTGAGATATACAGTATCTCCTCATCCAAGTTTCTTAAAACACGTGCTGGAATGTTTTTAAGAGGACAGTACATGAACATCCACAGCGCGGAAAGTATTAGCAGAATGTAAAAAAAAATTACAAGATGGCAAGATGACATGGGCAAGATGACATCGATAAGAGGTTCAGAATGTCAGTTTCAATAAATTTTTGATTTATTACCCAGCCCCTATTTGATAGGTTTAATATAAAACACTCTGGAGGGTTTAAAGCATTCAAGAAAACTTCAGTGGATTTTAATTTTTAAGCAAAGTAAGAAATTTGGTGTATTTTCACTATAAAAAAAAAAAAAACTGAAAATGGGGTGAGTTTAAAAATTCTTTAAATAGAGAAAATATTTCAGTGGTATATCTACAGTAAAAAATACTTTTACATTTTTCTTGTGACAGAAGATTCTTTGATGGGTTTTAATTAATCTTAATAAAGAATACACTAAATACAAGAATGTTTGTAATGTTTTTTTTTATTTTTTGCATTTGTTTGGAAATTTTTTTTTATAGGTTTTTAATAAAAAACTGCTGGTTTATTATTATTTTTTAAATAGACAATTTAAAATTATTTTAAACAGACAAAATATTTTAGTGAGATTTAGATTTTTTTTAAAAAAAATCTGTGGTGAGTTTACTTATACATTTCTTTCAGACAATTATTTGGTGTATTGTAATTTTTTGTACTTAAGAAACATTTTGGGGGTATAATATGATGACAATAAAATACTGGTGTTTTAATAAAAAACATTGCTAGTTTATTATTTTTTAAATAGACAATTTAAAATGATTTTAAACAGAAAATATTTTAGTGAGTTTTAGATTAAAAAAATATGTGGTAAGTTTATTTATATCTATTTCAGACAATTCTTTGGTGTATTGTAATTATTTTACTCAAGAAAGACTTTTGTAGGTATAATATGATGACAATAAAAGACTTTTTGCATTTGTTTTAATAACGGTAGTATCCTGACATGGTGTAAAAAGAAAAAATAGAATTTGAATCTATTAAAATCATTTAACCAGAGAATGAGGTTTACAAACTGCTTTTATGATGTTTAATTTACACAAAGAAAATCTTCTGTGGGTCTATTTTTGTTTAAATACCAAAAACAAATATAATCAAATAAATATTAATGGGTCATTGCTTTTGAAAATATGTTTTCAAACATTTAATTTGTTTTAGTTTTTTTTTAGAAAAAAAAAGATTTTAGATTAGTACAGTAGGATGTTTGAATGTGCACTTGCGTATTGTAATTTGTTTTATAAACATTGTAACAAAAATACAGTCAACTCCTTTAGAATGACATGTTGTGTTGCTAAAACGTTGTTAAATAGCTGCTGATTATTTCATACGGTTAATAATACGCCTCCTTGTCTCGCTCTCCTTTAGCTTTTCCTTCTCGCTGTTTTTAAAGGCAGCAGTGATCCGTATCAGCAGAACTTCAGGCACAAGCAGCAATCTTTAATCTACACTGTTGCTACTGGCTACCCAGACATTTTTTTCCCCCCATTTCAGAAAATGTACACAGGCCATGGTGACCAAAGATGTTTCAAAGGCACCTCTGGTGTTTTGAGTCCATGAACAGCACAGCAGCTTCTGACTGCTGAACCGACTCGTCAGGAAGAAAACGGAAAGCTATCAGTGTGCTGAGGGCCTCGTTTCAGCCCAGCGTGTGGCCAAAAAATAAAACCGTCGAAAACAGACACGTGTCTGAGGTGAGCACGAGTCCGACCTTGAGCTTACGTCATTTTTTCTTGCTCAAAAAAGCAAGAAATTTCATCACAAGTCCAACCGGGACTTGTGATGAAATTTCTGGTTAATGAAGGAGTAAAAGTGATTGAAGTTTACAGAAGACTTTAATGACAGTCACAGATCATGAGACTCTTCGCCACGGTAAATCATTTGAGCGGTGAAACCGTTTTTTAAGGAGCCGTGGTGGCTCGGAGCTGAAAGTTCCAGTGAACATTCAGAAAGTATAACGCCTGATCCTTGAAAAGTGATGGATATAACTTGTCACCGATTTGTCTGTACGAACTGTACACACAATCACTCACCTGCATCACTTGCACATTACAGGAACTCGTCTGGGAGTTATTGCCACATCCCAGTACAGTCTTGACCTCGCTCCAAGGCATTTACACATGTTCGGACTATTGAAGGAGTTCCTGGGAGGCCAGCGTTTCTTTCTACCTTCATGGAATAGGTCCATTAGTGAATTAAAGAGAGAATTAAAGAGAGTTTTTACTCTCATAACTGTGTTCTGCGCAATCAAAAGTCATGGTTTGACTTAAATGCCTCTTGTATATGGAGAAAATTTAATAAATATACCCAGAATATTCAATTTTACGCCTACGCGAAGGAGTTTCTTTGTGTAAATATTGACATATCTTATCAGCTCGATTCGGCGAATCCGATTACGGCTCCTGGTAAAATGACGGCTGCCATATTTTTTTTTTTTATTCACGTGACAGCCCGTACTTTTTTCGCTTGCCATCTGCTTTGACTGACATCTGTGCTGCTGATTGTCCTCGCCTCTTCACCGCCCTCAATCACATCACCCACGCTCCTATACTTAATTCTGACAACCAAATATGAAGAATTATGCTGGATAAGTGGATACGTGTTACCACGATTACGGCGGAATCTCCAGCGCAGCTGCAGACACTCCCTCCAAATGAAATGCTATCGAACGTGCCGCGTACTTGGAAATGACATGTCACAGATGCGTTTTAAGCATCATATCGGGTCTAATATGACCCTGGCTGAGTGGCTGATTTCTGCAGGGAATCGGGGGAGCCGTAAGGCATCTTGGATGCCGTCTCGAACCCCAGACGCTGGCTGTCATATGGGCGTAACGACTGATATCATCTGTCTCTCGTTGTCTCCTCTTCCTCCATTGATTTGTTTGAAACCCACACATCCCACAGCCATCACCCATGTCTCCCCAAACACACCACAAACGTACTTCGAGTTCCCGCTGTGTCTGAGTCCTGCTGAAGGGCAATGTCAGTCTCCATCAGCGAGACGTATAAAGTGGAAAGCCTGGTGTCGCGGTTCCACTGAAAAGCAAGACGTGAAAGAGCCATTTAAGTCTTTGTGTGTTCGTTTGCGTGCTCCCGTGATGGATGGGGAGGCTACCTTGCTTTCGTCTGCTCTTCAGCAAAGTTTACTGCTGCTGATTTGTCATTGCTGTCAGAGGGCAGATGCTGCTGCGGTAGAAGCAAGCCCTACTTTATCACTGTCCCCAAAACAAGGTGAGGGCGCTTCTAGCAAATCGGTCCAAATGCTCCCTTCACCGCCGCAACGTCCTCGCACATCTGGAACCTAATATATGCTACAGCACCACGTCCCAAAAAGCCCAATGTTTCCTAGAATAATACAAACTATTTATTACTGTTGGAACATGTTCTGAGATACACACCGTGCTCTACAGCGGATTCTAGTAAGAACCCCAGAGTAAAGCCACCACACATCATGTTGGTTCACGTGCCACGATACACACTTGTTCTCCATCCAAGGTGTGTGTGTGTATGATGCACTGAGCAAGCAAGCATTCAAAGATATCAAGTCAAGCCCTTCGACACGCTTCCTCTCTGATTTCCGTCTTTAAAAAGGAAGTAAGTCAACATTTAGAACTGAATCCTGACTCAAAGTGCGTTTCAGGGCCATTGTGCTTTTATCCCACCTTCTGTTAGCCGCTCAAAACAATTCCGGGGGCGTATAATAAAGGAATATTTTGAAAATTCAAGAATGTTGACCTATGCAGTGAAAAGCTCTGTCATCGTACAATATCCGTCTGTCAGACGGTACAATATTCTTTTGAAAATATGTCAGCCCAATCCTCGCTGATCCGGAATATTTGCCGTGCAAATATTAGTGTTTAAAGTAAACACGGAGGAGGCATGCTCGAGACACTGAGCCGAAATTCAGCTCGGCATGGAGGCAGGGAGAGAGCAAGCACGGGCGTGTTCACACACAAAAGACTCGACTTAACACCGGCGTCACCTGCCACAGAGCCCCACCCAAGTTTATAATCCCGACTGGTCCGGAGAAACAGAGGAGCCGACCACCACAAACACAACGGTATCTTATAGCTTATAGTTGGTGTCTAGCTTTCATGCAGCTGCAGTAATGGAGGAGACACTTACGCGGGTTACATGGAGGTCAGATGTCTGAGATGATAATACAGCATCATACGTTTGCAGTCTGAACCTCTTTATCGTACGACTAGCACAAATCCTATTGTTATTGATGCTCAGGGCTATTTAATAGCAGCACTGGGGGCTACCACGTAAACAAAACCATGTAAACAAACCCATGTAAACCAAACCACGTAAACAAAACCCCATAAACAAAACTCGAATACCGGATTTGCAAACGGCATACCACAAGCCTCCAGTAAGATAATACAACAGTAAAAACACAACAGCACAAGACTAAAAAATTTTTTATTTTACTTTGTGTTTTTGTTTTTTTGTTGTTGTGTTCTTAATGTTGAGGTTGTGTTTTTGTTTGTGTTATTGTGTCCTTTATTTCGAGGTTGTGTTTTTGTTTGTGTTCTTGATTTTAACGTGTTTTTATTTGTGTTGTTGTGTTCTTGATTTTGATGTTGCATATTCGTTTGTGGTGATATGTTTTACATTTTGAGGTTGTGTTTTTGTTTGTTCTGTTGTGATCTCAATTTTGAGGTTGTGTTTTTGTGTGTTGTTGTGTTCTTAATGTTGAGGTTGTATACTTTGTATTTGTTTGTGTTGTTGTGTTTTTAAATTTTAAGGTCTTTGTTTGTGTTGTGTTCTCAGTTATGATGTTCTGCTTTTTATGTTGTTGTATTCTTGATTTTGAGGTTGTGTTGTTTATGTTGTTTTTTTTTTTATTTTTAAGTTGTGTTGTTTATGTTGTTGTGCTTTTGATCTTGAGGTCCTGTTTCTGGTTTGGCTGTTGTGTTTTTGATTGTGAGTTTGTGTTGTTGTGCTCTTGTGTTCTTGGTTTTTTAGGTCTTACTTTTGTTTCTGCTCTTGTGTTCCTCATTGTGAGGTTGTGCTTTTTTTATGTTGTTGTGTCATTGTTTTTTTTATGTTGATTTTTGTTTGTATTTTTAAGTTTTTTATTTTGTTGTTCTAAAGTGAACGTTTTTGTGATTTCCACCACGGTAGCGCCCCCTGGCTATGCCTCACAAGTCTGCTTGTTGATGCGAAATCTTAAGTACAATTCTCCGGATATGAAATGGCATTGACATTTCCACTGATATTTTCTTTTCTTTCCGATGCCTTGCTGTGAGCTTTATCAATCCTACAAAAAGGTACTAAAGTGGACCATTACTTGTCACTTTTGTGTGCCTTTGGTGTTTTTCTAGTTCTGGGAAAAGTGAATGTAGTGCACCTTTAAAACTCTTGTAATGTCTATACTTATACTTAAATTACCATACTTTAAATGAGCGCTAAAGGCACACGATCGTTCACATGCATACAGCTACATAACGCTCGTAATCTCATAGTGTGTATTTGTGTGTGTGTCCATGAGAACATTTACCTATTTAGCGAATCTTTCTCTAATTTACTCCTAGCGCACCCACTCAATTAAGCTGACAGTGATGAGAAATCGCGTTTACGCTAAAGACCCCCAAGAAATGAACACATTTTTGGCTTGTTAAAACAATAATAGATTTCACTTAGTTGCTCAATTCCCCTCGACTCTAACGAGATGAGAGCGAGCGGCCTTTGTCCACAAGGTTAATGGATTCCATATTTTTCCATTAAAACATTTCCCATGTTTTCAGCACACACAAAAAGCAAAACAGTGGACTATTGGAGATAATTAGGTCGCACAGACACAATGTACAGTACCGTAAGCAGGCTGATGAACATAGCGCTGATGCTTAGCTTTAAACATTCCACTCCCTCATTCACAATGTACTGGGACCAGTACAGCTGCTGGGTTCAGCTCCAAAAAGTTATTTAACCCTAACTGATGCAGTGAGGAGCTTCTCATTTCTTGAACAACCATGTCCAGAGACGTATCTTAAGGTCGTGGCAAAGATGTTACTCTGTTTCACGAGGCGCAAATTATTATCCTGCATCAGGCAAAGAAAACAACTAAGGATAATGCTGAAACTGCAAAAATTGGGTTCAAATCAGTCCAATGCAATCCTTATTATATCTTGAACAGATAGTGATGAACCATCATCTTCAAGGAAAAAACGTCGTTCTGAATTTAATTTTTTTTTAATGATCGGATTTGCAAATGGCATACCACAAGCCTCCAGTAAGATGATACAACAGTAAAAACACAACAGCAAAGACTAAAAATGTTTTTATTTTACTTTGTGTTTTTGTTTTTTGTTGTTGTGTTCTTAATGTTGAGGTTGTGTTTTTGTTTGTGCTATTGTGTTCTTGATTTTGAAGTTGTGTTTTTGTTTGTGTTCTTGATTTTGATGTTGTGTTTTTATTTGTGTTGTTGTGTTCTTGATTTTGATGTTGCATATTTGTTTGTGCTGATATGTTTTAAATTTTGAGGTTATGTTTTTGTGTGTGTTGTTGTGTTCTTAATGTTGAGGTTGTATATTTGTTTGTTCTGTTGTGTTCTTGATTATGAAGTCCTGTTTTTGTTTGTGCTCCTGTGTTTTTAAATTTTAAGGTCTTGCTTTTGTTTGTGTTGTGTTCTCAGTTATGATATTCTGCTTCTTATGTTGTTGTGTTCTTGATTTTGAGGTTGTGTTGTTTATGTTGTTGGGACCAGTACAGCTGCTGGATCAGAGATCACTTAAACGTTTGTTGAAATAAAACTATTAAAAAACAACCTAGTGGGGTGTGGTGTTAGTGTTACGATCTGAGGGTGCTTTTGTTGATCAGGTCTAGTTTCAGTAATGTCATGTGCCCAAAAAATGACGTCAGCTGACAACCTGAATGTACTGAATGACCAGATTTTTCTCATCAGTGGATTTTTTTTTCTTTTCCCCCTGATGGCACGGATATATTCCAAGATAACGGTGCCAGGATTCATTGTGCTCGAATTGTGAAAGAGTGGTTCAGGGAGCATGAGACAGCATTTGCACACATGAATTGATCCATTGAGACCATAACCCTATTATGAATCTATGGGTTGCGCTGGAGAAGGCATTATGCTGTGGTCTGACTCTCTAATCAGAGAGAAAATTAATGTGAATCTGGATGGAAAAAAAAATGTTGTGGCATTGCATAAGCTTATCAAAACGACGCCATGGTGAATATGTGCCGTAATCAAAGAAAAAGGCATTTCAACAAATTATTACAGTGTGTGACTTTTTTTCTTTTTTTTTTTTTTTGGGCCAGTCAGTGTAAATGTATGTAAACACACACAGTGAGTCTGGAACACAACCCAGTGTTTAATCCTTGTTCATTTATGTCTATACTTAATTTCATCGACTTTATTCTCCCACATTTTCTGCGTCATGGCTCTGCTTAATTATTAGCTTTCTTATAATTAATGAAGACAATTATTTACGTCGTGTTAATTATTAGGATCTTGTTCCCATTTTTTTTAAACTATAGATGGCACCAGTGGGGCTTCGTACTGTAGATACTTAAGGATAGAAAGAGTTTCTAACTTTCCTCCTCTGCATCACCGGGACCTTCAAGTCATTTCCCCAAAATGGTGTAAGCTGATAATGTGATAAAGCACATACTTCCCGTTTTTGGTGAGTTCCAGTTTTAACCTCCACTTTCAGGCCTTCTGCTAGAAAAATAAAAATACATACAGTAGAGCTCCGAACGCCAGCGTCAGATCGGGTCGGATCATACGTTTGAGAAGCACAGCGTGTCCTGTCATGAAGTTGGACACAGGTGAAGGACGGGGGCGAGAGGCGTCTGGATCAGACCTGACAGCTTGCGAATAGGAGGGCGGACCAGGCTGCTACTAATCACACACGCCGGACGGGAGTGTCGGAGTCTGGGAGAGCTTTTCAAATCATGCAGCAGCTCTTCCTCCTACTCAGAAGGGCATCTCGGCTCTTTTATTTTCATTTACTTATTTCATTTTCTGGGCTGAGGTGGATTGCTCTGGGTTTGTCTAATTTGTAGGTGTTTTGGAGATGGAGCAAGACATCGCAAATTTCTTAACTCCTGCAGAAGGCTGCAACTATTTTACACAGGGGAGGAAAGTTTTGGAAGGAATCTGAGCGTAAGCTGGCACGAGTGTGTCTTTCTCTCACTAGGCATGACACACACACTCACACACACACACATTCAGAAAAACAACCTTCTGGCCTGGTCTTGAACACAAGCATTTAATTTCATTTCAAGTCTTGAGGCAATCTATCTTTCTCTGTTCTTACCTGCCACACACTTCATGAAGAGGAAGAAAAGAAAAGAAAGAAAGAAAAAAAACACCAGCTAATTGCACACATGGGAGTTTTAAAGTTTAAATTTTTAATTTGACTGTTATAATTTTAGGGAGCAAACAGCAGAGCATAAAGCTTTCCTGTCTAAAATTTTCGTTCTGCATGAAAAGAAGCCAAGTATAAGTAACTTGATTAAACCTTTATAGGAGACTTTTTTTTTTTTTTTTTTATACTTTAAGGCATTAATTCTATGAACTCAATATAACAAAAGTATTTTTTTCCTCTCTCACACTCACTCACTCATCGTCTAGAGCCTATCCCAGGGGACTTAGGGCATGAGGCGGGGTACACACACATACATACTGTACACTTACAAAGTCATTCATACACTACGGGCAATTTGGGAAACGCCAATTAGCATAATCTGAATGTTTTTTTGAGGGTTTCTGGCCCCACCGCTTGTTAGTTTCTTAAAACTGAATGCCGTGAAGTGTGTTAGTCCTTACGTAAAACTAAGCTGCCATGCACTGAGAAGAAGTAAAATATATTCTTTCTCACCCGTGTAGAGACAATACCATGATTTCTGCTGTCCGACCCACACGCCATCATGATTGACTTTTTAATTGCATATTTTATACAGTATCTTCACGATTGAATGCGAATGTAAGCTGTTTTTAATCCACAATATTTTGGACACATAACGTACCAAACCATTAGGAGGATTTCGAAACAATCGACGGCCGCCAATCCGTCAACCCAATCTGGCAAAAATGGCTGTGCCCCTTCAATCGCCTCGGAGGACATCTGAACAGCACGAAGAGTGCCAACAAAACAGAAACAGACTGCAATTAATTAGCACCAATGTTTACGACATGCTCAAGAAGAAAGGGGAAAGAAAACAACACGATGAATACCCAGGCCGGGGCTTCACTTTAATGAGCTCAACTAGGTTAATTAAGGACAAAAAACAAATGCAAGGATTTAAAGATATCGTTTGCACTGGCGATGAACAAAAAAATATATATATATATTGTATCGGTTTCTGTTCTAAGAGAAATTCTGTTCATTATGAACTATCAAAAAATAAAACGTTTCAGTTCTTATTATCAGTGTGTCACGAATTCCTTTTTTCATGTCATATTTTTATATATTTTGACTTTCCAGTTCTGTTTTAAGCCAATAATTAATTTGTGGTTTTTTTGGCCTTTCATCCCGTTTGTCCATGAATCCAAGACTTGTTCTTTGCTTCTCTGTTTGCTAACATTTCCTTCCTTCCAGACTCATAATGAAGACTGCTGTACTTTTTGCAAACCTGTAAATGCTGTACTTTAGCAAACACTGTCCACTTTTTTCCGGATAAACACGCACTGTCTTTTTATTGGGATTCAAACTGGTGATCTCCTGATGTTTTTTTTTGTTTGTTTTTTTGCCTTATCCTTGTATTCTTTGGTGTTCTGAACGCTGCTATGGACTTTGACAACACTTTCTGGAGAGTCCTTAATAAATATCATGACACTTTTATGCACTTACGAACTGAATTATCAGAATTGAACAACTGTATGTTGCATTTGGCTAATTAGATGGACGGCTTCCAGGATGATGATCAGTGCTGTAATAGAGACTAAACACATGGAAACAGCACTTATTCACCTCCTACATTTCTGAAATATCGTTTTCACACTTCTGACTAGCATTTTTTTCACTCTCCAACTAGAATTTTCCACCTCCGACTAGCGTCTACACACCTCTGACTCTGACTAGCTTATATTACCTTTGATTACCCTTTCCCCCTCTGACTCGCATTTACCCCCTCTGACTAGCATATACAGTACTTACCTCTGACTAGAGTTTTCACTTTCTGACTAGCGCATGCTACCTCTGATTAGCGTTTCCCCCTCTGACTCGCATTTACCCACTCTGACTAGTGTATACTCACCTCTTACTGAAGTTTTCACCCTATGACTAGCATAAGCTACCTCTGATTAGCGTTTCTGCCTCTGACTAGCGTTTTCACCCTCTGACTTGAGTATGATCAGTGTTTCCCCCTCTGACTAGAGTCTACTCCCCTCTTAGTAGCGTATACTCACCTCTGATTAGTGTTTCCCCACTCTGACTAGCAGTTACCTTTGAAATACAGTAGCATTTACACACCTAGGACTAGCGTTTATCCCCTCTGACTAGCATCCACACACCTCTGATTAGCGTTTACCCTATTTGACTAGCGTTTATCCATCTGACTAGCGTTTACCACATCTGACTGCCGTTTACTCTATCTGACTAGCGTTTACCCCCTCTGACTAGTATTTACCTCTCTAACCTGTGTTGCAAGATGACCGATAATTATCATATATGTATAAAAATTTTGGTCTCTGCACGACATACAATCAATAATAGTAAAAATCACAGTTCTTTCGGTGTTACAGTATAGTTTAACATCGCAGGTCTGATTTGGAACCAGTCTGGTTAGTCATTTTATACATACTCTTGTCATTATATGTCACAAACTGTAATATCATTTCTCACAATTGTGTGATTAAAACTCGATGGCCAATGAGTAATCAGCACGTCCACTTAACAAGTTACACGTAAGCAACAAAAAGTGTAGTGCCATTAATACATGTATTAAGTACATTATACAGTAATTCCATATCTCAGGACTTTTAACTACATTATTTATTATCAGTGGTGTGGAGGATCTAGATTTGTAGCACACCTCGGTGTCTCGTCTTTTCACGGGCACATGGCAGATGCTCAGAGCTCGGCCTGGCTGAGAGAAATGTGGGACGTGGCAGAGAAAATGCTCATGAGGAAAATAACAGGCAGAGAGGAAGCGAGAACTTGCCTTGAGTTTGCGTGTGAAATGCGGCGACAAGTTGGAACGGTGTGTTTTTTTTGTCGATCTTCCAGTTCGCATTACAAAGCAGCGTGGAGGTTAGCGATCTGACAGGATCTGGGCGACAGTTGTTATGTAGGTGCTTGGGCGTGCGCCGTACGATAACCGGCAACTGCTGTGGCTCCTGAGAAATTACATCCACAGCACCTTGCCATTTGTGAGGGACATGGGTAGGGGCAGCAGCGGCCAACAATCCTGTGAAGCGCCAAGCTGCCACTCTGTCACTCGACGGCCACCGGGCTCCAAGTGACCAGCGAAGACCTGCTGCTCTCATTGCTCTCACATATGGGGACTTCCTGTTCCTACAGGGAACCGCCTAGATCAGGGCTGTGGGCTCCCCGCTACCATTTGCCCTTTTGCCCTCGTCTCAGACTTTCCATATCTAAATATGAAACACGGACGACGCGACTGAAGCGGCACAATGTTCTCACACCAGCCTCGCACAGCACTCAGTCTTTCGCCTCACTTATATGTACGGGAGATCGGCTTCCATCTCCTCGTGCCATTAATCTATATTTAACCCACAGTCTAAATAAGGCAGTGATGAACATTAAGAGCGCTGTAGGCTTTTTATCGGGAAGTGGTTACTGACGCCGAGAGCAACCGGGAACGAATGTACACATCTCTAACTTTCGAATAATAATATATCCAGGACTCTTAATAGCTTTATATATATATATATATACATATATACAGGGAGTGCAGAATTATTAGGCAAATGAGTATTTTGTCCACATCATCCTCTTTATGCATGTTGTCTTAC
>JAQQZS010000011.1:4709088-4725913 GCA_030068045.1 Platyallabes tihoni
CTCTGTCGTGATTCTTTTCAAAGGTAAAGTGCAGGTTAATTTGTTTTATTTTTACTTTACAGCAGTGATTCCGTTAGCATGCGGTCACACGAGTGTCATTAACAATTAACACGAGTGTCATTAACAATGTTTTAAAAATAAAAAAATATTTTTATGTATTTATTGTTTTGGCTGTGGAATGAATAATTTAAGATTTCATTATTTCCTTTGGGGAAATTTACTTTGGTTTATTAGTGTTCTGAAATACGAGCCCGCTTCTGGAACGAATTATGCTCGTAATCCAAGTTTCCACTGTATATCCATTCATTATGTATATCTATCCATCCACCACTTATCCTGTATAATGTCACAAGGGGCCTCCAGACTATACCTAAGATCTTAGGGCACAAGGCAGCGTGCCAAGCCGTCACAGGAGACAAGCACACACGATTACACAAATCATACACAATTTACAATTTGTAAATGCCAATCAGCCTACAATGCTTGATCACAAGATCCCTAATTGGAATCCTGGGTAAAAACAAACGTCCTTCTAGCGCTCTAATCCTATCCAATACCACTTTAAGTAATTCTGTGGGAAAAAAAATTGTATTGGATTTATTTTCATATTTTTCATTATCATTATAATTAATGAACAATTTGAATTATTAAGTAGCATCCAAAGTAGTTAGTGTGACATCTGTGATTTATATACAGTATTGTGCAAAAACCCTTTGGTTTATTACATCATGTGTTTTTTGTACAAACGTTGTTATAGATTATTATTTTTTTTATTTTTTACTTTAGGACTTTATTATTGGGAGCACAAAACCATTGCTAATTTTCAAACACCAGTATTCCACCACAGAATTAAAATTGTATGCCAGAAAAGAAAGCAGCATGTTATATAAATGACCACTTTTTAGATAAAAACAAAATGGAAGCTGCCAGAATTTGCATGAGAAAAGAAGCAGGTGCGACAGTCAAAGTCCTCCGAAGAACTGTGGGTGGTTCTGCAGGATGCCCAGTAAAACTTAGTAGCTAATTTCCTCATAAAATCGCCGCACAAAATACTGTTTCATTGTTTCATTAATTACTGTTTACTGTTCTTTATAGTTTTAGTTTTTTTCACGGCACCCTTGTTCCACAGCGTTTATTTGTATGGCATGTGCCTGAGCCTGCACAACACTGTACGTCTTCATATATATATCTTGGCCTTGTTTATTATCTATATGATGTACAATGTGTCGATGTGTTCTTTGCTCTGACACCTTGGGATAAGAGCAGTATAGCATCTGAAACGCATAGGCTGTCTTTGTGTGTGTGTGTGTATGTGTGTGTGTGTGTGTTAAAAAAACCGTGTCTCTCCAAGCCAAATACCAGTCTCCGGATTTTTGAGTTATCCTTTTTCTGATGAAACTGCACTATTTAGATGGTTAGCCAGAAAGATTTACAAGAGTCATTAGATGATCAAGAAATAATTATGCACGGCAGCAAAGATTCCAAAGGCACGCACTCGTGTGGTCTGTTAAAGGGAAGATAAAATTGTAATAGCGGGAAATCGCCAAAGAGTCCCGCCTTTGTCAGAATCATTGCGAGTGAATTATGTGATTTTGACACAGGTAAGGCTATTTGGGTAATGTCCTCTTTTTATCATTTGATGACATGTTGAGAACGCTTCGCTAAAGTCTTCAGAATTCTCCACTTGTGCTTCGTATTTGACTTCTAAAAAAGTGCTTTGAATTACCGAAAAATTTCTTATGTCTTATGCTACTGGATGAAGTAAAGCCATGTCAGCTAACTGCTGACCCAAAACCAGATCTGATTTGGTCTGGAGTGACATTCAGATGTCAGTCCTGACAAGAGAAACGCAGTGGAAGGGGAGCGCTGGACCTCAGCGAGATAACTGCGGCACAGCGACATCCAATCAGCTGTACTATTCATGACCGTGTAATGGTCTCCATGGAGACCCAGGGTTTCCTTGGCCGATGGCGGCACCGGTGATGGGGAGTTCAGGTATAATATTGAACAGCGCTCATCAATCATGTGAAAACAGCGTCCGCTCTGCCTCCTCGCTGCCCTGCTCTTTACACACGACCAGCAGAGAGACAGGCTTTATATCAATCACGCTGACGCGTTTCCAGCGCAGCTCCAAACGAGGCTACGCCTTATCCTTCGGTGATCGGCGCCATCGGCTATCTAACAGCCTTCTCTTTTCTGCGAGTGTTCTCCTTCCTGCTTTTGTGTCAACGTGGCCTTGCTGAAAAGGAAACACTGAGCGAACAAAGCAGGGGAAAGAAAAAAATAAAGACGAAATAACAGTAATTTAGTGAAAACTACTAGATGTTCATAAATATGACAAAAAAGATAATTCGGGTTGTTTGTTGAGGCTTAAGGAAGCTGCGTGAAAATACCACAAATGGCTCACTGAACAGTAAATATATGTCAATAGACATTAACAGAAAAAAAAAAAGAAAAGTAGAAAAAGAAGAGCAAGCGCTTTACTGTAGAACACAGCTGTTGAGTTTTTACATCTGAAAGCAAAACAGCATAAGAAAGGGGGGAAAAACAACAACCTTTCGCGTGGCGAGTGACTATAATTAGACTGAGACGAGGGGGAAAAATATCAACTTGGTAGAAAAGACTTTCTGTGGCTCAGCATGACTCTGAGCTCAGCGGTGAAGCTTAATTACACCCGTCGAAACAGTTGTTTGTGGCACACCTTTCTTTCTCTCGCTCCTCGTCTACCTGCGATCCCTCTGATTTCTGACAGAATGTGGTCGTACATTTTGGCAGCGTATCAAACAGCTTGGGAGGGAGGGTGATTGTCAGGAAAAAAAAGGACATTGTGAAATAAGCAACAACTGAAAAATGAAACAAAGAAGAAAGTCAGAGATTTAATTATATCAAAGATATAAATGCCTACTGTGGCTCAGGTATTTCTTCTTTCCTCTTTGCTTTAGTGCTGTAGATAAGACTGAACATTATGCACATTCAAATATTATATGATATGATGAAATAAAAGAAAAGTTTTGTCCATGACCTTACTAAAATATGATCACCCCAGACTCAGAGTTTCAGTCCTAATACACACACAACCTTATTAAAATACATCTCCTTCCTTCTTGTGATTTGTTAAATTGTGCCCCCATTTAAAATTGTCTTTCCTTTGTGATTTGCAGTCTTACGATTCCCTCTACAAGGTTTTTTTTGTTTGTTTGTTTCTCCAAATTACTTCCAGTCCTTAGTTAATAATGTACTGTATTGTACTAACTGATTATGACCTGTGCCTTTATATACAGATTCTGGATTAGCCCTTGATAACAATTTCCTGCCTGTTCTCTTAAATAGACCAGCTGCAAATTGGCCATAGATTACCGTTACAGTTATCTGTATAGAGCATAAAGTTAGAAACTTGCCCTAGATTGGCCAAAGACTAGCTAAAGACTGATCACCAATAATCACATACTGTACTTTACAATAGTTAAAGACTGGACATAAACTAGTCACAGACTAACCATGGACTAACTTTAAACTAGTTATAGACTGGCTATAAGCTGGTTATAGACTGTCCACAGGCTTAGACTAGCCTTAGATTTGCCATAGACTGGCTGTAGACTACCTTATAGTCTATATAATATTTATAGACTAGCCACAGAAAATTATATACTAACTATTGACTGGAAATAGATTAATCAGAGACTAACTTTAAACTAATTATAGACTGACAATAACCTGGTCATAGACTAGTAATAGAACTAGACTACACTACTTACTGTATAGTCTTGCCATTGACTGACCTTAGTCTAGACGTAGACTGGCCATAGACTAGCCATATACTGTACTAGCTATGGATTGGCCATAGATTTGGTCATAGACTAGCCAAAAACTAGCCATAAACTAATAACACACTGACTATAGATCAGCCGTAAACTTCTCGTAGACTGGCTATACAGTATATTATCCACAGACTGCCAGAGACTAGCCATAGATTGTTTTTGTTGCTTTCTAAAAAAAAAATCTCAATTGCTGTTGCTATGATTTGATTTGATTTTAGAGTCCGGACCTCCTAGACCGCCCCTTTCACCCAGCCTTTGAAACGAGCAGCAGACGTTTATTTTTTAGCGTCTAGTTTCATTCAAAATCTTTTACAACATTTCCTTTAGATATTTCCGATGAGTTTCTCATGTGTATTATATCCATAGTAATTGCTGTCAACTCGGGTCATACCTTTTTACCCTATCACACAATGAAAGAAAAGCAGGGGTTAAGACTGACCACTCGGAATGACCACTGGGTTGGTGTCTGTGTGTGTGTGTGTGTGTGTGTGTGTGTGTGTGTGTGTATGTGTGTGTGTGTGTGTGTGTGTCAGTGTGCCTGTGTGTTCTCCTAAGGGAAGGCCACTGATGTCTCTCTCGCTCACAGCCTGCCCCATAAACGGGCTGGCAGACGGAATCATTATACCGCAATTTTCCAATTTATTCAGTGCCCTCAATTCCTCGTTAGTTTCTGCCTGCCTATAAAAGAAGGGCCATTATCAGAGGCTGGCAGCACATCACTCACAGAGGCCACATGATAATTGTGGGTTGGGAGCGAGTAACAACATCTGACCACTGCGCAGGACATATGTGCTTGTGTGAGGCTCTCAGTTCTCTGACAGACAAGGTGATAAAACAAGGGGTTGCTTACTTGTGAACGTTATTCAAAGCTTTAGTGAGCCGATGAAAAACAAACAGAGAATTCTTCGGCTTAAAGTAAAATTAAAACTGATAGCATACTGGCTTAAAAAAACTGATAAACCTGATATATTTTTCCCACAAAGCTTATAAGTAAGTACGACTGTAACAGTGATAATAATGATTAAAATAATATTAATCTGTAAGGGATATGTTGTATATCTTTGTTAGGGATGTCACTTGAAATTGAATACTGAAATGAGCTAGTTAACGTAGATAAAGATCGGATTTTGCCCGTGAACGTCAGAACTGTCTTCAAGAACTGTCTGCCATTGTAACTTGGCAACTTTCCGGGCTCAGTAAAAGCGAGGGATGTCAATATTGGATCACATCTGTCAGTGCTGGGTGACATTCAAAACTCTTAATATTCAAATGAAATATGTATATATATTAAAAGAAATTAAAAAAAATAAGCAAAGTCGAAACGTTTCCCTCGGCTGCCCGACCTGCCGCTCCGTCTTGTAAATCCATAAATCCATAAAACGAACCGAAACACCTCTACAGTATAGAAGTAGCACAAAGACCAATTTGGGGGAGGATAAGGGGAGGGAGACACGCTATATATATATACGGTGTGTTGCATCTGATTTTTCATACAAGCAAGCAATATATTATAAAGATAAATTTACGCTGCTTTATTAATGACGCTGCCAATACCAGAACTGCAGGATTTTCGCTGCGCTTGACGTTTCGCCAGCATAAGCTGATGATACATGCCTTCGGTATAATTTCCCTAAGCACAATGGATGGCCGCTGTCCTCCCAAACAACCTGAGACAACAGGAAAAATGTGCAGCATGTCCTCGTCTTATGCTGCATATCAGCACATCAGCCATTCGCGTCGGAACGCCCGAGACAGGCGAGCTTTTTCGCAGGTAGCTGCTGTCATCAGAGCCCCGCTGCAGCTCTGCGTCAAGCAGATCGATCCGGAGATCTCCAGGTGCATCCAAACATTCATCAGTGTCAGCATGTAGACAGAATGCATCCAAGAACACCGTGCAACCTTCTCACGAAGTAAAAAACAAAACAAAACAGAGTAGCAGTAACTTTTATTCATTCTTTTTTTTTTCATGTATTTCTTAAGGAACAGGTTTGTTATTAATTCCATCTTTTAAAAAAGGAACAGGATAAAGTACAATCTAGTATTTTTTTGTCCTGCTCTTCTGACACCGCTTTCATTTGTTCTAGTTTTAATAGAAAAATGTGGGAGGGATGCAAAAAAAAAAAAAGACAAGGAATGACAGCTTTGAAAACAACAATGAAAGATAAGACTGAAGTACATGCGTATGACTGACAGCCACCACTGTCTTTTAGTGCTCTTGTTGTCAAAAGCCAACAGCGAGACGTCCCTAAAGAACCTCCAACTTTCTTCCCTAGCCTACATAGTGAACTAAGGTAAGCATTTTAATCACAACTCGAATCCTGACTGGAATTTGACAATGAGATCCAGTACCAGTCAGAAGTTTGGATACACCTTCTAATTCCATGGTCTTTCCTGAATTTTATTTCTTTCTACATCGTAAAAAACAATACTGAAGGTATCCAAAAATATCCAATAACCTCCTGATTATACAACGTGGTAACCAAAGATTAGAATATTTCCTAAGGTCAATCAAAAAAACAAAACAAAACACTATACTGCCAACAGTATTCACATAAACAACCACACACCAGTTCAACATGACAGCGCACCAGTGCACAAAGCAACGTCCATAAAGACATGGATGAGCGAGTTTGGTGTGGAAGAACTTGACTGACCTCAACCCGACAGAACACGTTTGGGGTGCAGCCTGTGTCACTGCTGAGGCATACTTGAAGACCAGGTTGCTTTGAAGGCAGCCTTCAGCTCATCTGTATCGTTGGGTCAGGAGTTTCTAATCTTCATCTACACCATATACCCCATAGAGTTTCTCTATAGGGTTCAGCTTAACAGAGTTGGCTGGCCAATCAAGCACAGTAAGATCATAATCAACAAAGCAGATAGTGGTAGTTTTGGCACTGTG
Source organism: Platyallabes tihoni (assembly GCA_030068045.1). Classification (NCBI taxonomy): domain Eukaryota; kingdom Metazoa; phylum Chordata; class Actinopteri; order Siluriformes; family Clariidae; genus Platyallabes; species Platyallabes tihoni. The sequence goes on from JAQQZS010000011.1 coordinate 4,715,806, forward strand.
GGCAGGTTTAAGTCTTGCAGAAAAAGACTGCAGGACCTATTTCACCTTTTAGACCTGCATTCCTATGTTGAAATCTTTTAGTAGATACAGCGATAGTTTTTCCTCCGTACAGGATTATAACTATAATTATTATTTACTCATCCTAAGTCTTAGGCCTTACAAATACTCATGACGAGTCATTTCATCCAGCCGGTGACATGCTATGTATCAGTAGAATGGATGCTGGATGTTGTTTATATTTCACTTTAAAGCATGTAGTCAGGGTCGTCAGTGTAGAAGTAATGATTGGGAATCGTACCAGTTCATCATCTGATCTGGATTGATAATCCACTGGACTGCAATGCTGAACTGGAGCATTGATGAGTTCCTCTGGCATTACCCAAATAAAATTTTATCAAGAAATGCTGAAGAGAGAGCAAAGACTTGCAGAAAATATCCTCTTTAAGCCAATTTTGAAAAGCATGTTTAAGTAAATTAGCTAACCCTAACCCTAAATTATTTAAGTTTTCTTCTTGTTTGCTAATAATTGGTTAATTCTGGATAATTAATGCAATTAATGACTTTTGGATAATTAATGAAAACTAGTTTTCATGTTAAAAACACGACATTAACTTAATTTCATCAGTTCAAAACATTCTCTTGAGTGCATTTGACAATTTTTTTGACTTTCGCTTTGACTTACTTTGTAATGCGTTACACCCAACACTGCTACTAGGGTGGCAAATTAAGCATGTTTTTTCCAATCCATCGTTGAACATGTCATTTATTAATAATTAATGAGAACGACACACATTTTCTCCACCGTTTTAACTTTTCTAGCTGCATAATTCTTACCAATTAGTCATGCAAGACAAATTAATGAAGTCCAAATAGTTTAAAACAAACAAACAAAACACAGAGGCTGTCCTTATTTACACTTCATACTGGCTAAACTGCAATTGTACCCTCTGTGGGTGAAAGTTAAAGGGAATGTGAACTATGGAGAAATACTATGCAAAACAAGCATTAACAGTAATTCAGCAATTAATCATGCACATCCCTACTTACATTATCTATACACTACAGTATTTATACTTTCCCTTATGTAAATGTAATTTCTTACACATACATTTCCCCAACACACAGCAAATTTTCCAGTGTTTAAATACTAACCTACATAGTTAATCTATGCCCAGCTGGACTCGTATAAACTCTGAAAGTGTTACTGTTCACTGAACTCGTATAAACTCTGAAAGTGTTACTGTTCATGTCAGAAAGGATAAAGTAGGAAAATAAATAATTCTATCTAAAAAAAATAAATGACGAAATGAAGTTTTCATAAAGGCAAGAAAGATCACACCACTTAACAAGCTGGAGAATATTGAAAAGATAAAAAGAAAAATCAATGTCAGGTGGCATCCCAGAATTCCCTTAAAGCGCTGCTGGGGCAATAGGAGAGCAGGGGGAACAGTCATGGCATCACCACTCTGATCCTTTCCAGTGACCTTCAGAGTTCAGTACACAATGCTGGCACTGTTTGTGTATCTCTCAAAGAGAGAGAGAGTGAGAGAGTGAGCGAGATAAAAAGAAAGCAGGGATGCTGGATGGAAAAGGTGAAATCATAGAATGATTTTTTGAGAAGAAATGTGACCCATCAGAGCATTTTCGTGTTCTTCCAAAAGAAATCTGAACAACAATTCATCAGGATCCCTGAACACTGTAAAAATTGTGTGTGTATTTTCTATAGTGCTATATAATACCTACAATATGTAAGGGTTTTCTAAAGAGACCATATGTGTAGTATAATAAACTATGAATGCAATCATAACATTATTCTGCATTCATAAGGTTTTATACAGTACTTAAGAAGTACATCACATCAACCGGAGTGCAGTTAAATTGGAAATCAACTTTGCTGTGATTCGGACGTGAGTTTTCCACAGCTTTGGTTATTTTCAGATTGCACGATTATGGGCCTGACATTACTTTTACACAACAGTTTTAAAAGCAAAAAATTATCATGAATAAGTGATAAGACACAACATGGCCAGATATTCTTTTTCAAATATTTTATTTTTCCATTCAGTTAAATTTAAATGGGACTGGCACTGCTTGTAGTGGTGTGGCAACCCACCGACAACGGGGCCCGAACCCGAGTCCTCAGCTCCAAGCTGCCAAGAAGCTAGAGTCTTAGCCACCTGAGCCACACTCCCACTCCCACAGCTTGCATTTAATGATTTTTTGTAAAAATAGTTCCCCTTGAAGGTCACTCGAGCACACAACTTTGGTTTTATCCAAATTTCTATCTAGAAACTTTTTATAACGAAACTTGCTGTTCAGCACACCTTGTGGTGTTTCCACAGTCAGCAACCGTAAATGCCATCATCACACACAGCTAGATAACCCCACTGTGATTATGGGTAGCCATTCGGGTCAAACTTGCTCATATGATTAATTTTTGATTATTTTTGCGACTTAATGCGTTCTTCTACAACGTGGTCATTGTGAGGACTCCATTGACGCTGCAGTAACACAGTGACATCCGCACACACACAGCAGCTTGATAACTCACACCATGCGCCTATTGTAGAAACGTGCATCTGCCTGGTGTGTGCATGAAGTACGATGACAAGTACAGTCAATCCCAGTGGACACGGGTAGAACTGCAGGAAGTCTTCAGAACTGGAGACATATTGGGGATATCTCCAGGGGATATCCATTAAAGCCATAAAAATGTTAACATCCCAGACATCTTCAGAACTAATTTACTAAAGATGACCAAAAGACCGCTGAAGGAGTCTTGAGTTTTAAAGATCTTTTTATGAATGACCTGAGGGCTAATCTGTTTGCCAGGTATGATGGATTCCTTCAGTTTGTTCATGTAAAAGCAATTTGTACAATATGATGTGGAATTAATTATCTAAAGCAATAAATAAAAATAAATAAATAAATAATAATTAAAAAAAACCTCCTGTGTGGTATTTATAAACCTCCCGCTTTATATTTCCCAGCTCTAAACAAACAAACAAAAAACTCTGTAATAAACTCTAGGTAATATGCAGGGAAAAAATTAAAAGAGTTACAAAAAAAAACGATTTAAACTTTGCTTCATCTTCTTGGTTTCTAACCAATCATAGACAAGATTGAATTCTTATAACCGATCATAATGGTTTTCTTCCCTGCTAAGAGAGGCTGACTAACAGTTTTGCAATCGTTCTTTTTATTTTTATTATTATTATTATTTATAATATATAAATCGCTTTATTATGCAAAAATATGGTTAAAACTGACACTGAGATTTAAATATCAAGCTAAACTGGGCTTAAAACACAACAGTTTAAGTCCTGTTTTTGTCCTCTTTGTCTCTATCCGATCAGAGATGAGACAAAATTCTTGTAACTGATCATAAAACAGAAAACTGGACTTCTTACCCTCACACAGATGTTTGCTAAACATTTTGCAAACTTTTTTGCTATAATTAATTATGTAAATTAGTTTTACATTGAATAGAAGTAAACAAAAAAACAAAGAGTATTTGTCTAACAGTGAATCTTCTTACAACGACCTGAATATACTCTTACACCTCTTTTTTTCCCCTTTCTTTCTCTTGTTCTGTCTCTTACTCTATTTCTCCCCCTCCTTTGTGCCTTAGGGGGTCAGCAAATATGGTTTTGCGGTTGTTGTTGTTGTTTTTTAAAGGACAGTATTTTCAGGATACATTTAACTCAGTCCTTTATAGTATGACTGTTTAACATCAGACAGTCAAAGCGTTTACAGTTTAACTGAAGAACATTGTTCAACTACTGAAAGTAATTGAAGCACTCGAGCGATTTAAAGGGAATTCTGCCAGAATAACATCAACTTGCTTGTGAGTAAATTAAATTAAAATGCAAATGACAGATAATGCATTTGTTGCTGTTAAATATCATTTAGAAATAATAAACAATAACAGAACGGCAGCTAGAAAATAAATTTTCTTGTTCCTTTTATCAAACGTACAAAAAAAACTTGAAGGGAACTCCTAGTCCCGGTTTGACTTGAACACCACTCATATGTGTACGTATATATGTTCCTTAAAATTGTTAAAAATTTTCGTGTAAAAGTATAACAACATGGGGTTCCCGAGACAAATATTATCCAGAGGTGACGAGTTTGATTCCTGCGTAGCCAGGAATCTACAGAGTAGATTGGCCGTGCTGCCTCGGGACGGAGGCGTGTCATACCCACACTCTCACATTAATGATTGCTTACGCAAGTGGAAGGGGAGGATAGCGCTTTCCTCTGAGTGTCCTCTTACACCATCTCTAATGAGAATCACTCAGGTTCAACATCAGTTTCAAACAGATGTCCTTAAGAACTTCCTGGGTATCCGATCATTTAGTAAGATAGAGAACTCTCTTTTAAAGACGGCGACAACTCTTTCATTAGATAAAATAATATTTTTGCACATGTACTGTACTTCAGTTTTGAGGATTTTTTACAGTCCATAAAAATGAACAAAAGTTTGCGCTATGACAAAGCTGTTAAGTCAAAATTTCACTATAATCCAAACTTTTTATTTAAAGATTTTGTAAAGAACAATCTGAAAAAAAAAATATGCATAATAGAGAATGATGTCTCCAAAAATCTCATGCATGAAGTGTACAGTAAATGCTCATTCATTAGAGACCCAGCTAAGTTTTTCTGTAATGTACACAGTTCTGTGGTAGTCTATCTGTGTTTAATAGAGACTTGTACAACTACGAATCTATTATTTTTATATTCATGCACCTCCAGATGCTCTGTGAACCTTTCACCTAAAAAAAGTGCACCTCCCATATGGATCTCTGATATCTCTTCAATAATTTATTTGCATTTGATTACATCAGTGTTATGTTAAATATATAGAATAGCACCACACATGCAGTTCGCATGGAATTAAAAAACATAATATAAGTAAGTTTTGAATTTTTTATGATATGCGTACCTCCGATGTCCCAGACATGTACCCTGACTTAAAACTAAAGAACTCGGATCTAAAGTGATTAATAGTGGATGTCGATAAAGACGAGATAATGGAGGGCAAAGAGAGAAAAAAATAGCAAACTGGAAAAGCCTTGCTCATTTAGAGCTTAACACACACACACACCAATCCCAAATGAATGCTCTGACCAGTGTTCTAGCAGGTTGTTAAAACACTGCATGAGGTCAAGCAGGCTGTACGCGCACACGCGTGTACACACACACACACGGGAGAATAACACAGTGGCTCTCCTGCAGCAGCGCTATCACTCAGCGGAGGGTCATTTGGCCAAAGCGTTTTGTTGTTTCTCTCCGCCACATAAGCATTTACCCAGAATCCCCTGGACACCTTGCACTTGCACCGCTAGCCTTTAACAAAGATGGAGAATCAATACTGAATGCATAAGTAAAAATTCAATAATGCTATGACACACAGGAAATGCCACTCTGCCTCTCATTACAAGCCCTCCTCCTCTCCTGCTTAAAGCACTGGCCCGTTCTGGCAGCTGCTGAAATCTGCTCCGGTAATACAATCATGGAAGGATTGTAGCTTATAGAAAATATGGGGAAAAAGCCCAGGAATGAGCCGTGTGACTCTGATCTGGCAAATCATAGGAAAGCTAAGAGGGGGGAAAAAAGCATACATACTGGGGGGACAATAAAAATACAAAATCAGCTACTTTTAAACCTGACTCTGAATCCGTTTGTTTAAATAGATTAGTTCTGTTAATCATATGGACTCTCAGATTAATAGTCAATTATTCATTATTTAAAAAAAAAACATCATCCAATAAGATTACCCTGCCATGTGCCCGAAAGCCTCCTGGGATAGGCTCCAGGCCCCCGCGACCCTGATCACAGGATAAAGTGGTATAGAAGATGAATGAATGAATCATCCAATAAGATATAGTCACAAGAGTGAGCACTTAACTATTTCCTACATCACCCACGATGCCATCCAACTACATGTTTTTAGTAATGCAGCAGGATTTCATCCATCTCCTTATCTTAAACTAATGAAAGTGATGCGGAGCAACATTCGTGCAACATGGTCGCTCCTACAGAGAAAGGCCACTCCCTTACCAAGAGGGTCAACCGCCAATGCTACAACATTGGTTAATATCACACTAATCAGAGCTGTTGAATCAATTTCGATTTTGTATTTGACTCATTTCAATATCACTGACTGATTTAACGGTTCTGAAGTATTAAAAAAATGACAAATATTACTTATTAGACATTTAAATGCTGCGATAGTCAGTTGTTTTTTCCGCTCTACAATCATCCGCTCCACATACCAGTCCACTCGAAAGAACTCGAAAGAACTCAAAGTAGCGATAATCTTGCAAAGCAAGAGTATGAGCAGAACATGCAAGTGATATAGGTATTTATTTATTTGCTAAAACAAAGTGGTATTTTATTAAGGAATTAGAACAATTGAAATAATTTTCCCTTTTGTAAGTATTCCTAATTGAACTGACTCTGAACCCATAAAATTGAGTGACAAAAGAATGATTAAATTGCATTATCAATGTACAGCTTTACCACTCATCATCATAACGAAGACATTATAACTGATTTAGTCCAATGCGGAAATGCAAAGACATATAGTTCCGCTACTACGTAGCTGGCTCCAAAAGTGAGTCAGTCCCCATAGACTCCATGTTAAAAAGTCCAGAAATAAGCATGTTTGCAGCCTGATACAAAAAACAAAGGCTTTGGTCTTCATAGATCGATTTGCCATTCAGGGGTGCAAGGCAACAATGCTAAACGCTACACTATGTGCCACCTGATTGACTGCTAGCTGTCTGCTACGCATCCTTTTAGCTACTTGTTGTAGTTTAACTTACCAGTAGGAGCTGACCCAAGACTAAACTTGTCGTATGAATGACGGAGTTCAATCAAATGCAAAGTAACAAGCAACTAAAACTAAGCTATTGTGATAACTGAGGTAACCACTTACTGTAGGTGGTGCCAAGATGGCGACGCCCAGACTAAATCAGAAAACTTATAGTTGAGGGTTTGTCCAGTCCTTATACAGTATACTGTACAACCATAACTCAGAGCTACAGTAGTGCGGCATTTACATACAATTCTGCAATAAGGCAAGTGAGAAATGAAACCTTTGGAAATTAGCTTTTACGAGCTATGACGGTTAAACTCTTCAATACGGTTGCTAGCATAAAACACTAGAGTATGTCCCCAGCATAGATAAATAGGAATAAAACATAACGAGCGACAAGATAGCACACTCACAAAGTGCAACAATATTGTAAAACATTAAACATACTGAATGTCTTTAAAGACTCAAACTTCACTTATAATCAGAGTTAAAAATGAATAAATAAACAAACGCTACCTAATTTCTTTTTCATTTACGCAAAACAAAAAAAAATTAATAAATAGTCAAATTCCTCCGAGCTATTTGCACAAATTGCCCAGAGATGGCTTTAGAGTGCTGCTTGGAGTGGGGAGTTATTATTATTATATTATTATATATATTTTGCAATAATCTTTACACAAGTAAGCGAGAGATGGACCCGGAAGCCTGGCAGTGGGTTTGTTTAAAGCATTGTGATTAATGAAGTTTCTAATGAGAGCTTTATGATGGAGGGAGCCATCCATCTGCCACCGACTGCAACGCTCATTAGGGACGGAGCTGAGCGGGCCGTCAGGATTATAGCGCGCCGCCGCGGCCGCTTCCATTTTTCTTCCTGCTTCTCGCCATGGCAAGAAGTCAAGAATAAAAAGGCTCGTGAATAGGGACGTCTATGTACTGAGTTAACCACAGACACGAGCAAAAAACACACACATACACACACACACACACAGTATAGGAAAACAAATGAGACTCACTTAGCTGCTGATCACTGTACAGACTCTCCTCTTCATCAACGTATGCTTGGAATGAAACAAAACACACACACACACACACACACACACACACACACACACACACATACACACAAAAAAACAAAAAAAAACAAAAAAACAAAATAAGAATTATAGAAACACAGTCTGTCTGCATGTTGTAAGCAGGCTTACAGTATTTTTGCACTAGGTTTATTTTTATATAACCATCTTGTTTTTGCGCTTACTAATAAGCTTATGAAAATAATCAGCTTCACACACCTAATACAAAGCACTCAAAGGCTTCGATTAACTAAATTACAGCTATTATATTACAGTTAGAAACAGAAAAGATGCTGTGGGTTTGCTTTTTTTCCTTTAAATGCCCAAAAGGAGAACACTATAATTAAAAAATAACAAAAGAATAAATACATACAGTATATATATATATATATATATATATATATAGAGTGAAGTGCATCGAGGCTTAAAAGATTTACTAGAGTAGTAAATAGAATAATGCGCATTGATTTTTTTTGTCCTACTTTATAACGAATTGGATTCCACAATATAGAGCTGTACTATTACCCCGCATGACATTTAGTCATTACACGGGAATATAAAATACAGTTTCTGGGTTCTGACATAAATGAAAGAAGTATATAAAAAAAAAAAAAAAGTACAATGCGAAACAGAAAACAAGGACATGCCATCCGAAGTTTGAGTGCAATATTAGATTCTCGGGGTCATAATTGTAATAAAATTTTTAATAAAATGTCTCCTGAGTGATAAAGAACTATAGCACGCGTACGTCTCAGAATAAATAGACAGAAATAGATTTCGTCAGCGTGCGCAAAGATGAATGTTTGTGTCACGGGCATTAATACGGTTTTACTGATTGACTGATCTGATTCACTGGCTACAAGACGCTCAGACCTAAAATAGCTCGTTTAATCAGATCGCCGCAGCGCTCCGTTTTTTTTTTTTTTTTCCCACTCGACCTAATTTTGAGAGAATGTTGTAGCTGTGGTCAGGAAGGTTTCTCAAGGCAACACGCAACATCTGTGTAAGAAGGAAGAGGATGAGAGGGGCAGGATGAGAGCGCGTATTCGTGATTCGTAATTTGAAGTTTGTAGCGTGGGTCAATAAACAGGGTGATGACATCAATGAATCGTAAATTGATAAGGAAAAAATCACACTCTGTTTGATTTCATTACATCACCTTTAGCTTTGATTACGGTACACAATGTGGTGGCGAGTTCATGTGTGAAAATGATTCCTCCTGCTCTCAGAACCACCCAGTCCGGAAATATATATCTGTTCCATCAGTGAAGAAAAACTCCATAGATGTGATAAGCTTCAATACATTCAGGGCGTCATCTGACTTAATTTTATGGTCACATAACATTTCTGAGACTAGACCTGACTAAATGAAGCAACCTCAGATCATAACACTGCCTCCAGAGACTTGTACAGTGGCCACTATACATGATGGGTGGATCGCTTCATGTGTTTCGCTTCTTACCCCGACTCGCCCATCGCTCTAGAATAGGGTCAATCTGGACCCATCAGACCAGGTGACCTTTTTCCATCACTCCAAAGTCTAATCTTTATGCTCCCTAGCAAATTAAAGCCTTCGCTCTGATCAGTCTCACTAACAAGTGGTTTCTCGCGCCTGCACAGCTGTTTAGTCCCAATCCTGTGAGTTCTCATCACATTGTGTGTATCTGGAAATGCTCCAGATTAAACATTGCTATGGTTTTTGCTGTTGAGTGTTTAATTGATTTTATATGTTTTATTCATGATTTTATATTTCTGACCACATGATAATGTTTTTAAGGCTTCTTAACCCAGTTCCAGTAATTTCAAAATCTCCTTAGCTGTTTTCTTTGCTTGATGCAGCACAATATTGTGTCCCTTGGCCAGTCAGTGTATTCTAGTTCTTTTTTAAAAAGTTTGCATAAGTCTTAGAGTTTTTCAAAATGTGTCTGTTAGTGTTTGAGCTGAGTTCGTGCATTCTGGATCCGTCCTTGATTCTCTTTCTACTTTCCTCCTATTTCAAACATGTTGTTCCAGTGTCTTTAGCTTTAAAGCTTCAAATGTTTTGACCCTGGTTCCCCTTTGCAGAAGCACATTTTCCTCGCCAATCAGAACACAGAAGACCGGAAACATCCACATTATGATTTTATGAAGCATTTTACTAGGGCCGGGACTTTAACGCGTTAATTTAGATTAATTAATTACACAAAAATAACGCGTAAAATTTTTTTAACGCATT
>JAQQZS010000011.1:4740189-4751447 GCA_030068045.1 Platyallabes tihoni
TGCTCCCTGGGAAACCGGGTCTTTAAACAGAAACTACAAACTGAAAAACACTGCCCTCTAGTGGGCAACCCTCACAAAAATAGCCAAACCAAAAAAAGAAAATAAAAAGAGAGAGAGAAAAAAATCAACAACAACAGCTGAGAAGAAATGAGCGAGGAATTAATTACAAACCTGAGGCATGAAGTCTTAGTAAAGAAAAGTGAAGGAAATTGTAAATTCTAATGAGTCCCTAAAGCAGCATAGTTTAACATAGTGCAAAAAAAATAAAAAAAAACAACAAACAAACAAACAAAAAAAAAATATATATATATATATATATATATATATATATATCAACTATAAATAAAGCATCGTTCTGGAAGTCTTGCATGTGGTTGCGATAAACATGTAATAATTTCCAAAACTTTACAGCGCCCAGCATATGCTATTTCCAAACACACCGGCTTCCTAATAACCGTTCAGCTTATCCAAGAATGTGAATGCTTTTCTTTTTAGCCAAATGTTACGGTGAAAAAAAAAAAATTAAAAGTTTTTAAAACATTTACTTTGGGTACAGAATACAGAATTGAAACATTTCAATTCAATTACTGAATTCTTAGTTTCAGGAAAACATCTACAAATCATTTAAAAAAAGACTCCGAAGACTATTAGCAAAAAAAAATTAAAAAATTACAGACTGTAACGTGCAACATGTATAACATCATACTTACAGTTTATTTAAACAAGGAAACTTCCATATACAAAGATTATTAAAGTTATCTATACTGTAGTACAGTAGTAAAATTCCAAAAACATGTTCATGTTTATTACTGTTTTATTATAAGCAGTTAGTTATAAGTTTCTGCCCCTTTAAAAGGGATCATATAGAGAAGCTGTTCATACACAACAGATAACAGTAGATGGCATTGTGCAAATAATGTGCGATACTTTCTGTACAAACCCATTGTTGAAGCCCCTACGTACTGTAGAACCACATGTCAATGCAATTCGAACAGCAGGGTTTCTTCGACCTTAAAAGAAAACTTTCCACTGACATCACTATGTGTTGAGCAAACAAACAGTGTGATATGTAACCTGTCACAGCAAATTATCTATCGCATTTTGGATCATTTTGTATTATGCATATTTTTTTCAATAAGCTCCTTTTCGATCCCAAAGTATTTTACTGCATCATGAGCGGTTCCTGAGATATGGCCAGTTTGTTTATGAAATATAATCTGTTAAAATATAATTTTCTAGAATGTTTAAATAAAGATTTTGTGACATAGTAAGAAAGAGGGAATCCTCCGACTCATTTTGATACTAGGATTTCCCGGATAGCCCTAAAAGTAACTTCCCCAGCAGTGCATAGCGAAAAGAAAAAAAAATAAATCATGTTTTTATATCACAACTGAAGTAACCAGCTTGGATAGTGCACATTAAAGTGATTCAAATCAATGTTAAAGCTTTAAACTTTATCAGTTCTGTTGAAGGATCATAAAGATAAAATTGTTTATCAAACTTTTTTTTTTTTCCGGAAATTTTAAATTTTACATACTGCCCTCTATTGGCCATAGCGCAAAACTAACCTGTGCGACTTACGTAGCTCTTATAACCGAGAGCATTTTGGACATTTTTCTTTTCCGTTTTTTTTTTTTTTTACCTAAACATATAGAGGGCTTAGGCTAGTGCACTATGGAGTTTTTCTCAGCACAATATGATGAACTGAATTTCATTTTACTTTAACCAATTATACAAAAATGACCGAGCAAAAAAAATAAATAAATAAAAAAAAATAGGTCACATAGGCAAAGAAATAGCACAGATAGACATGATCACAGGTTTTTTTCTGGTTGTTTTCAGGACTATTATTTTTTAGAAATATAGAGTTTGATGTCTGAAGCCTCCCCGTTAACACACTCCGGCAAGGCTTTCATATAAAGCATATATAAAGCATACAGTATATATATATATATATATATATCTTTATTTTTATTATTATTCTTGACCTATGCTGTGTTTCAGGCCCAGATCTGTGCCACTTGAGTTTTAAGGGTTTTAATAACGTATTTGATATGGTGGCTCACATACTGTATTGTAGGGAGATATCTAAAATATATGAAAAATACTTGCATATACTTGGTATATTTTAAGGCAAGCCCTTCCTGTGTAGTCTTAAAAGTTTGCTCATTTCCCATTTACTAATCCAATGCAAAGTCACGTCACTGATAGACCCGAAGTCCTGCTGTTGTCTTGAGTCCTTGAGTCCGTATATTTACCTCATTTGCTCTGAGCCGTATTTACCTCATTTGCCTTTTTCACGCTGTACCCTTGTTTACTTACATTTGACTATTCTTTTAGACTCTGCCCGTGACTCGTGGCGTTTAATGACTTTGCTATGTTTGACCTCAGCATGTTCAAGAAGCGAATTAATAAAAAATAAACCATTCATATTACCTAGTCTTGTCTGATAAACATTGATTAAGTGCTTGGAGTGACATTGTTCTTTAGCTGCTTGGTTAACCATCTTATATTAGCTGCAATAAAATTAGCAACAGTGCATGTTAGAGGGAATAAAAAAAAACAGACATCAATGATAAAAGGGGGGAAAATGATATAAAAGAGTAGTTTAACAAAAATAAATGTAACTTGCTGACAAATTTTTAACACTGTCTAATCTATCTATTAGTGATGGGATGTTTGAATCATTTCAGTGACTCGGTTCTTTGAATCTTGTTCATCAAAATGAAAGAATCTTTTTTTGAGTCATTTAGTTCATTTCGTTCTTTTGATCAGAAATAAAATTAGTTGCGTTTTCAATAAAAAGACCCCCTATACGGCTACATACACAAATTTTGGCTATCGTTCCAGTAATGAAAATATTACAATGCAGCTAAGGACATATTATAATAAACAGAATGAGCAGCTCAACTCTTATATCTTCCAGTCTGAGTCGTTCGTTCTTTTGAGTCTATTGCACTACATAGCATCTCTGGGAGTCACGTGACATAGGGACGAACAACTCAGGACTTGAAGATTCGTTGAGAACCGTCCAATTCTGTTTCCTGTGTACCGCACTGCATAGCGTCTATGGGAATCACGTGACAAAAGAACGAACGACTCAGAGTAGACGAGTCACTGAAAACATATCACTCTCCGACACTACTCATTCTTCTGAGTCATGTGAACAACCCATCACTACTATCTATCCATCTGTATTTAGATCCAATGTGTCACACCCATGGTGATGCAATATCCTGAAGTAACGAATCAGCAATACACATTGGTGCAGTTACTGTAGCTCCACCCATAAGGACCAATGATGCAGTCTTGAGCAGGGACCCGAAACCACATGTCACGTACGAGATCAGTATCGGATGGCGCAAAAGCACTAGTACTTTGTGCATTACATACAGATACTTGGTCCATAAACACAATACACAACAACAACAACAAAAAAATAAATAAATCAGATCATTTTGATTCATACTGTACATATTTTATCACATTTCATACACATTTTGATTCTGTAAAGCTGCTTTGCGACACTGCCCACTGTTAAAAGCGCTATACAAATAAAACTGACTTGACTTGAGAATAAGTAGATCTGAAGAAGATTTGTTCCCAAACAATGACAGGTTACTAAGAGTGACCGGCCCACTTGTAGAACACAGATGTTTCCAGATGCCCTGGGACACATACCAGTGCTCGCCATCCCTGGCATCAAGTATCTGAAGCCTGCAGGGTCCAGCATCACGTAGGCTGTGTGAATAAAAGTGAGTTGGGACTCGGTGACTCAAAGTCATGTTCATAGTCATTTTTATATTTTTCTTTCTTTTTTTTACTCCTACGCACACTCGAGCGAGAGTGCTAACAATCTGCATGCTCTGTTTTTTTTTTTTTTTTTACAACACAGGATTAAAAACATTATTGTTAGGACTGAAATCCTCCTGACATTTACAAGATGAAGTGAGAAGGTTGAGATCATCTGTGTGTTTGGAAGGCAGATTTTTATCCTTGGCCGGTTTGTAGAATCTTAACACTAACCAATTTCTGAGCTAAACAAAGAGCCAACGGCAGCTCAAGAAAAGCTAAACAGAGAGTTTACAGAAACAGCACGTGGCTCCCTGGTGTTCTCTGCACTTACAGAATATATGGCGTGAGTGTATGCGTATATTTATCCTGCTGAGATTTTTTTATGCACTGAGAGTCTTTTTTTCTATTTGCCAGAAAGCAGAATCCCTGCTTTTTCATCACAAACTGATTTATGTATTGTATGTACACAAGAAAATAACAAAGACCCTTTCATACATCCAGGAGTCTGACGAGAACCATTTCGCAGAGAGTGAAAATGGTCATTCCGTGACCTAGAAAAGGTGTTACATTGTGGGCGTATGGGTTTGAGAAGAGGTTTATGAGAACAAGGAGTTTTGAGTGAGTGCATGTCAAGAACGAGGAATATCCACCGATCTCTTGTTTTTTTTTTGTGAACGGTGAAAGAGAGGAGCGCTCGTACGTGAACGAGGAGAGGTGAGGAGCGCTCGGCGAGAGGCCCGCGACTATGAGGAGAGCTTGGCGAGAGCGTCACGAGTGAAACACGAGAGAACAACGCTAGTGCCGCATGTGCCCGCGGCCCCTAGCGGGAGTTCTCTCCAACGCTCTCTTCGATCTTGCCAACTCCTTTCTGGATTATGTAGATCATCTCTCCAACGCTCTCCTTGTTTTTCTCAATCTCGCCAGAACTCCCACCAAGTAGAACACACGTTCTCGCTGAACTCCTCGGTCAATCCTCAATCTTCTGGTCGCTGTCCTGTGTCAGAGAAATTGGTGAGAACCAGGACAGCGCCGCGACTTCGAGGGGGTAGACTCAGGGGTGAGTCTACGGGCGCTAAGAAAGAAGCCTACTGATTTTTTTTTCTCTGGAAAAATCTTCGAGAAAAAGAACTGCAAGTACAATAATTTAGAAACTTTTGGCTGAGATTGGTGAGAGGCTTGGGGATGGGAGTTTGAAGAGGGCCCAATGAGAGCCCAGGAGTTCTAGGAAATCTTCAGGAGGACACCAATTTTCTTGCCAAAATCGCTCTCGATGAGATTTCTCATCAGACGCCTGTCCTACTAAAGGGGCTAAAAACCTGTTGGTGTCTTCGTGTGTCCTGTCTTTTAGACACATACATGTGTACAACACCGTAGTTCTATACGAAAATGAATGCACTATATTTTATTTTTACCATTATTATGACTGTTATTTGTTTCCTTATTTTCAGATTGGACCACTTTCACCTTTTAGCATCCCCAAGAAGTGATAATTTCAAAGAAATTTCATATTTTCAATCAGAAGAGGCTAGAATGTTGTTCAATCCAAGGGTGGAGTATCCCAGACACAAACAGCTTGGAAATTCCACTATCCATCATTAAAATAATTATAGTACACTTCAAAGGGCACCGATTATGCATTACATTATTGTTAGACATTTGGAGGGCCGTACAATGTGCGTGGTTGCACGAGCAAAAAAATATGCTATGCTTTTTGTTCATCTTCCATTTTTGGATTTGCTGAGGTTTCCTCTTGAATATGAGAAAATATCCATCTTCAACCCCAGAGTGGTTAGGCAGTACCGAGGTCGCCCTATTTGGGCAAGCTGTTTCGGGGGAGGGATGAGGAACACTCTAGCTCTCATATCAACGGCAGCTCTAGTCAATGAACGCGAGGAGCGAATAGCGTTATCGTCAGAGCGTGTTACGCCGCTTCCTACAGTGTGTGAGCGAGCTGTTTGACAAGATGCAGTTGACCGGTGTCACGTGTCTCGGAGGAAACACGTGACGAAACACATCGCCCTTCCCTAATTGGTAGTCGTAGCCTTGGTTCCTGTTTGTTGCTTAGCTCCACCCAGCTCTTCCGTTCTTTGTTGGACGCGTCTCAGGAGTAGCTCATTTACACAGACAATGAAATGGTATGTTTGGAAGAGGTGTGAAATAAAGTGAGCTTGAGTTCCACACAAAAAAAAAAAATTTAAAAAAAATTCTGATGCGAAGCATTAACAGAACTTTAAAGCAGTAAAATGTGGGATCTTTAAAGGAAAAGGTAAAAAATTAATGACCTGGTTTGAAAGCATGGCTTCATGCTGTTGGAAGATCCTTTTTAAAAGAACAACCCTCTCGAGTTGTTGCTCGAGCGCTAAACCAACGCCATGCGCTAAACCAACGCCAACAAAGAGCTAATAATGCATTAAGAACTACTCAACCTTACTCGCTGGAAGATCGAACACATTCTGCTGCATCCATTCTGTCATGAAACTATAGGAGAGTCTATTTATTCCTCTGCGTACGGTGAAAATCAGGCGCTAAAATGAGAAAGTGCAGTGAGGTCATTTGCTACGGGAGTCATCGCTATGGCAACGGCGCCCCGTGCACATGCCGGCAGGTAGACTGGTAGACTGGAGTGTTCGCGGAAATGAACGAGTGAGGACGGGTGAAATCTCCTCGATTGGTCATATTGCGGTCAGTAACCGTCCTGGCTATCTATCAAGCTAAAAGCCTTTGAGGTCCCTTTGAGCTGCTGTGCGCTCGGAAATCAAATGATATTCCTGCTTCGGCACAATTCCTCAAAGGTCTGACATTTTCCTGCTCCTTAATCAAATGATGAAGCTGACCTTGCTTAAAGGTGATCAACGAGTACTGTGAAAACCCAGAACCTTCAGCTTGCCTTAATGAGTCACACCTGTTATCAAGCCCTTCACTGCAGGAAGAACAGAGCGGAGACTTGTAACCTTTGCAATTATAATAAAAGCTCGCAGTTTCTGCTCTACCCCGCAGGGCAGGGCTTGAACGAACGCTCGTTTTAACTCTGATCGAAAGGGAGGACTTGCACTTTCTAGGGCGAGAGCTTCATCTGGAGCGGTTGCTGTCTGGTGCTCTGGGTGCATTCATTGATCTGCACTAGTGCTTATTTTTCCCTAAAATATCACGAGGGCTAGATTGCTTCAAAAATGTCAAATCGGCCAGATTGCAATAAACCATTGAACTTATAAAATTCCATCCTAGTCTACGTTCAGTGAGCATTATTGTCTATTTTGCGCTCTCCTTTTTTCCCTGCTTACCCGAGCAGCAGGGCAAGCCAACCGCGGTGACCAGTACAGTCGCGCAACATACGGAGGGGGATGTGTTTGGTTTGCCCCCGAATACGTGTCGGTGCGCCTGATTGAACGGCTGGAGGAAACTCTTCTTCCTCGATTTCAACTCTCACCACGGGCCATTTGGGTCATTTCACTGTGTTTGATTTGGCGCGTGGCCCGACTGTCAGACCCCTGTTTCTTCGCCGCTCTTTCCTTCTTTCTCTTTTGTATTCATGACTTTTTTTTTTTCTTTCAGCATGCTGTTCTGCTTAAGTGTGTTCCCTGTGAAGCCTGCACTGCATCTCCGCACCGCCTTTGTTATTTCTTCTTTCCCCTCTTCAAGCAGCCACCCACAATTCGGTCTGTGAGCATAATACAGAGTATAGTCCATTCACCGGCATTGACAAAAGGTGAAGAAAAGCATGTCGGTAAGAAAAGAGCTGAAGATCCAGCGGGTCATCATATAGGGCTAGATCTGTATAAACATATCAACTATTCGGTTCATTTTTATTTCTTTATGTGAGAAGGAGATTTAAAAAAAACAACAACAAAAGAAAAAACCCACCTAGTTTTCTCTGCTCTGTGAATGATCATTGTGTTAGCAGGGGTTTATTTTCTTCACATTATAAGGGACTACCTCTTTTCATAAAAAAAAAGACCCATTCTCATTGACAGGCTAATTTCCAAGGCTTGCGAACCCCCAGAAGCCTGCATTAGGGTCCATTAGGGTGTGTAGGGGGTGGAAAATCAAGGTACACCATGCTGCAGGAGCATTTGTCTTCGACACAATAATGAGACGGAGTCTTAAAGAACAAGCGATCTCAGTGTGTGAGCTCTAGCTGTGACTGTAATAAGGCTGTCACATGTATGGCAGAAGGAAACGATTGTTTTTTTTCTTCCTTTTTCTCTTTGCGAAAGAACACAATATGAAAAATGTAATATGTAACTCATTAGTGGACGCAACAAAAATAAAAAAAAACTATACTAGCGGTGTAACGGACCGTGATCTCTCGCCACGGTTCAGTACACATGTGAACAGTGAATTAATTGCAAGGTTACCCAACATAGTGCAAATATATTTCTCTTTCTCATGCATCCAGAAATTCTATTTTCGTTGGCGCTCACCAGGGTTGCCAGATCACACTGACATAATCCCACCTATCAGTAGACTTACCCATCAGAAAGACTGAAGCTCATACTGCACAACACAAATTTTCCAATTTGAGGTGGATTAAGTTGGCAGATTATTATTTCTAGGGCTGTCAAGTCAAACTTTAGATTGTGCAGAATAACAGAACAGAGTTACGAGAGTAAAAAGTACCTTTATTTCTATATACTCTAGAGTATCTAATGGAGGATAATCTAATGCATTTATCCAAGCTCCTTACTAGTGCTCGGAAAGTTCTCTCAATACGCCGGAATGCCTGCTTCAATTCTAAAACACTTGCCTTCCAGGAACTCCTTTAATACCCCAAAACAAGTGGAATTGGCTCGGAGCGACGTCACAACTGTACGACAGATGTGGCAGTAACGCTCAGCCGAATTTTTGCACAATTTAGATGTTTTACTGCGGTTAAGAGTCTCATCACCGTATTGAGCTTGAAGTCTTCTGTAAATGTCAAATCGCTTTTTACACCTTCATTCATTAAAAATTTCATCACGAGTCCCGGTTTGATCTGAACACCCCTCCTATTAGTAGTAGTAGTAGTAGTAGTAGGGGTAGTAGTAGTAGTAGATGTTAAATGTGATGTAAAAAGATGTGTATCTTATGTTTTTTAAGTGAATAAAGTAAAACAAAGAATTACAGTAGGAATGCTCTTTATAATATAATCTCGTGATGCAATTTATAATATAATCTCATTCATTATATTTATTATATTCTAATTTAATAGTTTTTTATTGAAAAGTTTACGCTTTCGACAAAATTATATTTGTCTCCATTTTATCCGATACGGTAGTTTTAATACATCAAGCCACAGTTGGTGTTTTGGTGGCATGAGGCCTCTTGAAGCCATCGCACGGTCATGACGAACTTTGTCTACGTTTACTGAGTACAAATAGATTCCTGGCAATGTTTCCAGAAGAAACAGTAAACCATGGCTAAAACAGGTTAAAAATACAGTATTAAAAAAAAGGGAAAAAAGGTCACACTACTTCCAGTGCTAATCTAACACACAGTCACCTTGTACTTTTCATCGAATGAAAATGAAGACTTTAATGCGACTCGAGCAGCATTTTTACATGTGACGAGACACGACAGGTCGTAATCAAATGCTAGCCAAAGACTTGCCTTTTTGTATAAAGGTCAGAGACGATATCTGCATAAAGTCACCTCTGGCTCGGTCTCAAGTTGAAGCTTTTTAGGCTATTTATAGGAAGTTCAGAAAAATGAAGAAGAATTCGTGGCTTGTTCATTTCTTTTGTATTATTTATATTTTTTTGTTTTTTTTGGGGAATTCCATTGATTTCCTCCTTGATTTACAGTAACGTCATCCAATTTACACCGTGAAGACATGTCTTCTCTATCATATGACAGCTTAAAACCATATAAAGCCAATCACGTCTTTTCAAACTGTATCACAAAGTAAACCGAGCTCTTAGTCTCTCTGGCGGACAGAGCTCACAGGTGCTGATGATTGGCTCGCTTCACTGTGGTTGATAAGAAAAAACTAAGTATGCCATTCCTCCTATCTATTCAGTACAGACAATTTTGTACTCTGGGACTCCTGGCCTCTGATAGCCGTGGCAGCGTCAGTATTTGAACTCGTGCTCGGGAGAGAAACCTGACCGTAAACATTTTATCAGATGTTTCTATGTCTGGTTGGAGGTCGTGAACTCAAATCCGGCCACCGAGAGAAGGCCTCGACTCTTTAACTCGCAAGTGCTCAGCGGTTAACATGCTGTATTTTTGATAGAGCAATAAAATACAAAACATAATCCAGGTGATTGCCACAATGGCACTCAATGGCAATAGTAAAAAGGGCAGGACAATTGACCGAAAAAAACAGGTTGAGTTGACATTTTAGAACAAAGCATGACAGAATGCCAAATCTCACACGTTTGTAAATGGCAAGAAACCAGCGGGAAAGTAAAAATCATTCATTTTATAACGCTTAAAAAATATCAAATGCCAATGTGCTTTCAACAAGTTAAATCTACACAATTTTAACATCACCTCATATTTAACAAAGGAAAAAAAAAAACATATTGTTACGTCAAATTGTACCAGTTCAGCCTTGAATTACACTTCAGGATAACACGGACTCACTGTTTCTAGGCCAGATATACATTTTAACACCAGAGTGAGCAATCACGCACACTAATATTCGATCTGATTCCTCTTATTAGCTTTGATCATGATTCCTCATGTTCCCTTTGAGTGCTGAAATATGGACGTGCCATTAGAGAAAAAAAAAACGCTGTAGACGTGATAACCTGGTGATTTAGTACATTCAGGTCGTCAGCTGACTTCATTTTATTGCCACATTATGTTGCTGAGCCTAGACTTGACTAAATGAAGCAACCCCAGATCATAACACGATCATGTAAAGTGGCCACTATGCATGATGGGTGATTCGCTTCATGCGTTTCCCTTCTCACCCTGATGCGCCTGTCGTTCTGGAATAGGCTCGATCTGGACTCATCAGATTGATCTCATAACCTTTTTTGTTTCTCCCTAGCACACTGAAGCCTTTTTTTATGATTAGTCTCACCAACAAGTGAGGTTTTCTGGTTCTACACAGCTGTGTACTGCGGTCTCAGTCCTGTGTATACTTGTCCTCGCATTGTGTGAGTAATCAAACATTTTTCACAATTAAACATTAAAATTTCTACTGCTGATTTTTTTTTTACATTGAAACTTAACCAGGTGTTTAAGTGATCTCCATTCATCACTTTTTTACCCAAATATGTCTTTCATTAATTTGACAGTTCAGCACGGTCCTTTCAGAATTCAATAATGTACTGGACAGTTCATTGACCAACTATTGTTTTTGTTTTTTTTTTGCTTGATGGAGGCCAATACTTTCACCATTCTAAAGCAGCAACAGCATGAAACAATGACAACGGCAGGGAATAAAATTTATGAAGATTAAATGCTTAAAATTGTTGCCAAGTGACTGAATTGTGATAACCGGTATATATTATTATTATTATTATTATTATTGC
>JAQQZS010000011.1:4758796-4770227 GCA_030068045.1 Platyallabes tihoni
GAACTTCGCAGAAGATGTACACAGCGGAACACAACACTGTACGTCGTATACCTTCTGCTGTCTCTGAAATCTATAAATACACTTTTTTTGTGAACATTTCCTCCAAACTCCAACACAATGGGCGACAAACCGGAACTCAGCGAGCCCTATTACTTCAAAGCGGAAGTACGTCACGAGTCTACGTGCAAGTAGTCCATTACCAATACTGAATGATTTTATTGTGACGTTTTTGTTCTTTTTTTTTTTTTGGGGGGGGGGGGGATCAGATCCAATGGGCTGGCGCCTCAGACACGCCCTAAATAGGTGTAGATCTAATCTCCTTTAAGTTCTGCCCTTGCTTGCAGAAGAAAGTATCCAGTGACAGCAAGGCCAAATGTACTGTTGGATCGTTCAAGCCTGCCCTGGTATACGGTACAAACGGCACTTGAACTCTTGGTCCCAGAAGAGGAATTCACATCTGCTCTTCAGAATCTGTGTCTCAGCTGGAAGAGCTGATGAAATACGAAAGATGTAATGGATTCTGCGCGCCGCTGAGGCGATATAACGCTTTATCCAGCACAAAACCCTTATTTACATACACTATACCAGTACTATATCGCTCGTGTTTGGACCCAGTCCTCAGGGATCTCCAGCCAATCTCCATTTTAATCTCCATTTTTATTCCCGCTCTCAGTGCACCTGGCCAGGTAATCAAGGCCTGAACGACTTTATTCTGCCGAGAGCTGAAACGGAGAGAAATTCTAAGCTGGAATTCCAGATGATATTCTGTGTTACTATTGTGACAAAAAAAAATGTTGATTTATCTTTTAACAACACATGTATAAGACGTTTTCATGTGCGTACTCGGCTAGACCCCAAAAAACACGCTGACAGTATTCTTCCTCGTGCCCACAGGGAGGACAATTAATTGCTTCAAAGAATAAATAACAAGTCATAACAATTCCTGGTAATGAAAATTAGCATGTGTGCCATTCATTTACTCTACCTTATCTCTTTTCTCTTTAATTATATTTAGACACTCACAAAATGATCGTGTTGCTAACACATATTGCAGAAAGACCAAAATAACCGATTCCAACACACGCTATTTTTTATTTTTATAACGAAGGCTTTTTTGGTTTTCATGAATCCCTTTGCCATTGAGACCACAAAGCATCCAGTCTCTTTAAATGAGAACATATTTTAATATTAAAAACACAGACGAGTGACAATAAATTAGATTTACTGTATTTAAAAAATAAATAAATAAAAACCTTGAATGTTTAATGGCAGTTTAAATAATTACATATATTAAAAAAATTTAAAGCCTCCTGCAGAGAAGAGGAGAGAATGAAAAGAACAGAAATGGAGAGAAGAAGAGGGAAAAAAAACAGAACAAAAAAGAACAGAACCAAAAAAAAACCTGAAAAGAACACAAAAGACTAGAAGAGAAGAGAAGAGAATTCTTGGAATTGAAAAGAAGAAGAGAGAATGTAGTACAGCAAAAAAAGAACAAAAAACCGAACAAATAAGAAAACACTATAAAAGGAAGAGAAGAGAGAAGAGAAGAAATATGAACAGTCTAGAAAGAAAGAGAAGAAAACAGAACAAAATACAACAAAGAAGAACAGAAGAAAACAGAAACGAAGAGAATAAACAAAGAAGAGAATAGAATACAATGGTATATAACAGAACAGAATACAAAGGAGGAGAAAAAACAAGAGAAGGGAATGCAAACGAAGAGATGAGAAGAGGAAAGAGGAGATGAAAAAGAAGAGAAAAGAGGAAGAAAGAAAGAAGACCAAGAAGAGAAGAAAAGAATGCAAAGGGAAAGAAGAGAAAAGAAGAGAAGAAAAGAATGAAGAAAAGAGAAGAATGCAAAAGAAGGGAAGAGAAGAGAAAAGAAGAGAAGAAAAAGAAGAGAAGAGCGGAAGAAAGAAAGAAGATCAAGAAGAGAAGAAAAGAATGCAAAGGAAAAGAAGAGAAAAGAAGAGAAGAAAAGAATGAAGAAAAGAGAGGAATGCAAAAGAAGGGAAGAGAAGAGAAAAAAAGAAGAAAAAGAAGAGACGAGAGGAAGAAAGAAGACCAAGAAGAGAAGAAAAGAATACAAAGGAAAAGGAGAGAAAAGAATAAAGAAAAGAGAAAAATGCAAAAGAAGGGAAGAGAAGAGAAAAGAAGAGATGAGAGGTAGAAAGAAAGAAGACCAAGAAGAGAAGAAAAGAATGCAAAGGAAAAAAAGGAAGAGAAGAAAAAAGAAAGGAGAAAAGAGAAGAATGCAAAAGAAGGGAAGAGAATAAAACAGAAAGCGAAGAGAAGATTAAAGAGAGGAGGAGAAGAAACAGAAGGAGAAGAGAAAGTGTTGCCATTTATTAAATTACCCATAAGCCATTGCACAGAGCACACACAGTACACCACTGGGTGTAATCAAAGCCTCACTCCACGAGTCAAGGTTAAGTTGTACGTGAACAGAAACGCCACACAGACCCGAGCTGCTCCACCTCCGCACAAACACACAGCTCTCTCTGCTCAAGCTACGGTCAGAGTATCACCTCCTCTTCCTCACCGCTCTTCTCTTCTCCAACTCGGCCTCGTTCATATTCATCTGCAACCTCAGTCTCACACACACACACACACACCTCTCTGAAGCATCGGCCAAATGTTCTCCGCTACAAAAGGGAAATGATCGTTAATTGTGAGCCATATACTAATCCATTCACATAATAGCAGCACGTAGGAGGGAATAAAAGAGTCGCATCAACGCATAATTTCATTTTCATTGCGAGTTAAAGAGTGCGAGCGTGAATACATTACAGCCGTGTCCCTCAAGGTCGACTCTGAGAGCCACTCGCGATCGTTTTTTAAATGAAATCCCATCATGAAGTTTGTTAAATTATCTGTATTTACATTTTACTGTTTAACAACAGAGTCAGCAGAACTTGTTGAACAAATACAGTAACACGCCTGATTTTTCTTTTCTGTCTCTCGTCCATTTGGTCCTTATCCCCCCTTTTATTTTTTTCTTCTCATCTTCGGTTCGCCGATCTGCTGTTTGAGTGTTTAGTGCAGCCTTAGATAGTCGGAGGTAAGTGTGTGTGTGCGGCAGCAGATGTTGTGGAGCCATAATATGCCCTGAAGGGAGCAACAGGGAGTGCTGGTGATGCCTGAGAAGCACTTCACTTCCACACACGGACTTTACGAGCGTTCAAGGACCTTCTCACCTCCCTAACCATATGTCCCCCTCTGATGCAGAAGCCCTGCCGAGTCCGTCGTAGCACGCAGGCCCGGGGCTGCCAACACGCCTTGCTGTTCCCCCGTCAGGGACAATAGGAAATTAAAGTCAGGCCACGCCAGGCAACTGGATATCAAGCACGGTTGCTTTAGGTTTCTTAGCCGGGAACAGGTTCGAGCGGCTGCCAAAACACCATGTCTGATGTCGTAAACAGCCCACTTTTTTAAGGAACCAACTGGACGTGGAATACTGGAGTACACCCAGTACACTCTAGATCAAATACCAGTACATTGCTATATCAGGAGTCGGCAACTCGCGTCTCCCCGGAGCTGCATGTGACTTTTTCATCCGTCTACTGCGGCTTTGGAAAATAAATGTAAATTATTTTTTAAATGTAATTCTAAATGTGAAGATTAAGATGATCTTGTAACATTAAAATAAAACGAGTTTAATTTTTTGGCGCTAAAAATATGCGTCACAACCGCCGATGTACAATTTATTTACTTTTCAAGCACCAGTTTTATTCAGGATGATGGCACACAGAAGCAGACGGAATTTTTGATTTGCTAGTTTGAGTTTTTATTTCATAAATACGAGGACTCGAATAGACATTGAGTATTTTACTTGAAAGTAACCTTCAATCTGGCGGGGATTTTTTTTGTTAGTTTTTTTTTTCTAAATGTTTTTTGTTGCATGCAGAAATTAAATTTCATTTTTGTCTGTAGCAGTTCATTGATTTCATTAATGCAACATACTATCGTTTTTTTATACAAAGCATAAAGGTAAAAACCAATATATGCAGTGTTATTTTATCTTGAATGTCAAAAGGGTTTTGTGGCTCTTTTCTGTGGGAAAACGGGTCCGAATGGCTCTTTGAGTGTTTAAGGTTGCCGACCCCTGTGTTATACCTTGCACTCGTGTTTGTTGAGGCGGAGAATGAGCAGATGATGAGTGACTGTCTACACCTGTGCAATTAATGTAATCCTATTAACATGATTCGTCTATCATTTGTTGTTGTGCATTGTTTGATCCCATTATCCTGTAAGTGAAAAACACTCACACACACCCAACGTCAAAATCACGTTTTGACTTTTTCACTACGCCGATTAGCATTAGCACTATCCGTCCTCATCCTTCTCCTGTCGCAGTGACGTCATGGGTCGTGGTTACAGAAAGTCTAGTCTTATTGTTACAGACTAACAGTCGAAAAAGTACCTTCACATTCCTTACGAAAGAAATGCGATGCCTAGCAGGACTGCTGCACTTTCTCATTCCGATCCACCTCATCTTTCTATTTGTATCTCTCCCCTCTCGTCCCTCCAAGCCATCCACCCCTGAGAGGAGTTATCGACGTGGAAAGTGAGTTCGACTAGAGTACCGAGCTAGCTGCTCTATTTTACAGCAGCTGCATTGGGATAGGAGCGAGGACAAGGTCGCTTCTCGCTTAAGGGAGATGGAGAGTTTCTGTAATGAGATGTAGGCTCGGGTAGTTGATGCTCACGATCCTTCTCTGGCTACGACTTTCCGTTATATCACGTCAGGGGGATTCGACTGAAATTTGACTATGTCCGGTTACATAACTGTCCGGATAACTACACTGATGAAATTGTCATTATGGTCACATTTTCCAGGCTTCGGCGGCTCGGTTTTTGATCAGCAGTTCCTGAAATATTCAATAACACCTGGCTGAAAGCAGCAACCTAAAATCATTGGGATTTTAAAAAAAATCATTTTATTCGTTGCACGGCTTCTACATGATCATGAATAAACAAAGTGTTATGCTAATAAAGTGGACATCCACAGGTTACTGACAATGTCTGGGAGTTCTTATTCTGCGATTCAACAATAATCTGTCGGGTATGACATCACATGAGTGAGGTAATTAACCCTGTGAGGGTTGACAGGCTAGAGACATAGACATGGCATTCATTACTGGGTCATACTGCCAATTAGGCCTTAATGAGACTTTACTTCTTTGTAAGCCAATTAAGAATCAATTAGACACATAATAAGACACTGTCATTGGTCTAAGTTTAAGTTTATCCTGGTCTAATTGGATCTGTCCGGTAAACACATCCATATTAAAGACGTTTTAAAAGCAAATGTAATATTGCTATCTGAATATTATAAAAATTATGCTCTTAGTATTAGAAATATTATGATTTTTAATAAAAAAGTATAAAAAATATCAACACTCGGGGATAGTTTGTTCTCCCTTTTGTGTATATTGATGTTGAGACATTTAAAAAATTATTCATTTCTACCTCTCAGCTTGATGAACTAGGTGTTATAAGACTCTAATCTGGCAACCAGTAATCAATCATCATGAACAAACTCAACATTGACTGAAACACATACTATTAAAAAGGAAGGGGGAAAGAAAGAAAGAAAGAAAAAAACGGATGTAGATGTTATGTAAGGAGACGTTGGGTTAGTTATGACGAAAAAACATAATTAGGGTGAATCGAAGAGAAATCCAGTCTAGTCCATAGCGCGGCTCAATACCCAGAAATAAAGCTGCAATAAACTAAAGTAATCTAAAAGACAAAATGGAAAATAAAGAGTAGACAGCAGTATTGTGCAAAAATATACAAATGCACGCCATTAAGACCTTTCACAAAGTAACTCAGACACAACAGAGTGTATATGGGCAAGTAATCAAGAATAACACTCAGATAACAAACCAATAACAGACCAGGGAATGAGAGAAGGAAAGTAAGAAAGAAGAAGAAGAAAAAAAAAGCGCTACACAAACAAGCAAACATGGGTGCTTGTTGCCATGGCAACCTGAACAGGTAGCGCACCGAGCTACGGCAGTCATTAATGTAGCAATTATTTAAACAATGCACACTGATTGGGCAAAAACACGTGAAAGATTGGGTGCGCACGCTAATATTTCGTTTATTCAACCGCCTTTTAAAACGGTGAACGGTGTGGTGGCCAGTTCATGTGTGAAAATGATTCCTCGTGCTTCCAGAATCACTCTTTCACAGTTCGATTTCTGCCCGTTTCATAAGAAAAGGAAAAACTACAGGGACGTGATAACCTGGTCATTCGGTACATTCGGGTCGTCAGCTGACTTGATTTTATTGCCACATAACGTTGCTGAGCCTCGACCTGAGCGACTGAAGCAACCCAGATCATAACACTGTCTTCTACAGAGACTTGTACAGTGGACACTATGCATGATGGGCGCATCGCTTCATGCGCTCCCCTTCTTACCCTGACACATCCCAGCAAACATTTGGACGTCTAATGACCGCTGAAATGACGTCCCTCTGACACGTCCCGTCATGGTTGAAAAATAGTTCCAAGTTGAGCAGACGTGTTTGACATTATCTGATTCACAGCAGCTGTCGTAAACGGTCATCAATCGTCCAAATGTTGGCTTTGAAGGAATATATTGAACAACACTTAGCTAAAAAAAAAAAAGTAACAGGTTGTACATGCAACCCCAGACAACTGTAGACGTGTACAAACGTCTCTGAATGCATTTGTAGGAAATGTCCTGTGTCAAATTTTTACCAATTAATGCCTTAATTGGTAAAATCTTAATTTTATGCCAACCATTGGCTGGGGGACACAATGTTGCAGTCAGACCAATGGTTGCTGGGATCCATTACTCTGGAATAGCGTCAATCTGGACTCATCACTTTTTCCATTGCTGCAAAGCCCAATATTTACAGTATGCTCCCTAGCAAACTGAATCCTTTTTATTTATTTATTTTTAATAGTCTCATTGAAAGCTGTGTTTCAAAAGGCTGCACAGCTCTCATTACATTATGTGTAGAAACGCTTTCTTTCACTGTTAAACATATGATGGGCATTCAAGTCAAACCAGGACTTTTTTGTTGAATGAAGGCATTAAACGACTGACATTTACAGAAGACTTAAAGCACAGTCTTAAAGACTTAAAGCATGAGACTCTTAGGCGAACGTTTTAAAGAAGGCAGTACGTCTGTGAATGATGATCCCGGCTGAGATGGCTCTGAGCCGACTCTGTAACCATTCAAAGAGTGGAACTCGAACACTGAAAAT
Organism: Platyallabes tihoni; assembly: GCA_030068045.1. Taxonomy (NCBI): domain Eukaryota; kingdom Metazoa; phylum Chordata; class Actinopteri; order Siluriformes; family Clariidae; genus Platyallabes; species Platyallabes tihoni. The sequence continues at coordinate 4,766,043 of JAQQZS010000011.1, forward strand.
CGACTATACCATATATAACTTGTCGCCAAAAAAGACGCATCTGTCTGTGGGAAGTTTATAAAGAATCATTCAAGAGCACCACTTGCACATTAAAGGAACTTGCCTGGGACGCTACTGCTACATCCCCCGTACAGTCTTCACCTCCCTCCAAAGAGGTGTTAAAGGAGTTCCTGGGAGGCCATCGTTTCAGACGTGAAGCACGCAGTCCGATCATTGCTCTGGCGTACTGAGAAAACTTTCTACCTTAATGGTACAGTATTCAAGCATCAGTGAAACACTGAGATCATTTTGTTTACGGTGCGAGAGATAAAGGGTGTTGTGACTCCACAAGTACCATGAGACACTGTGAGACAAGTGTGCTGTGATGTGCATCTGGCATCAGGATGTTGACAATGGATGCTTTGGGTGCTGTGGGTTGTGAGGTGGGGCCTCCAAGGATCAGACTTGTTTATCTGGCGCATTATTTGAGGGGATGATCGAATTGAGATCTGGGGAATCTGGAGGCCAAATCAACAACAATTCCAGGCATGCAGCTTTTCCATGGGTGCGGTTAATGTTATGGCTGATCAGTGTATGTTAAAGATGTCTGTATAATTGCATGCGTTTTTACATTTACAGTACATGTTAGTGTAAATTCAATGGTAAAAAGTAGAACAATATGAAGAATATTCTAAGGTTAAGAGAGAACAGGTAAAGAAAAAATATGAATTTTGAAAAACCTTATTACATAATGGTCTGTTGTAGAGAATCATTATGCTGTTCGATCTGGTGATCATACATGGGAATTGACAGAATGTTATAATTTTTCATGAGAACAGGTTGCGATGAACTTACCAAAGCACTGGACACGGCGTAATGAGTCAAGAGGACAGTCTATAAATTCCTGACGGAGAAAACAAGGACAAAGTGCACCACTAAAAGGGTAAAGAGTGCCACAGGTCTTAGCGATAATTGGTGATTAAAACGCCATACTGTGTAAGCGCCGTTGGTCTTCTCAGCGGTGTATCGCTCATACTCACCTATTTACTGCTTCCTAATCAACAGCACAATTATACTGAATATCTCTCTCACGCAGTAATAACCTCATCGCTAACAGTATCGGAAATGCAAATCAACAGCCGCAAACCAAATATCAGATGGTGCTTTAGTATCTAACCACCGGAAAAATATATATATATTAAAGGAGAAAAACAGCATCTGTCGCTAAATGAGATCTCGTATGATTGCGCTGCTACTGGGAACACTGGGACATAACGCTCTGTTTTGTTCATTCATTTATCTTCAGCAAATCGCTTGATAACTTTGGCCAAAATCTAAGCCTCGTTTGACCATCTGGCGAAACATATTCTTTCCCATAAAGCTAAACATCATGTTATGCTTTTATGATAATACTCTAGGTTAAAAAACTATTTTAACTTAAAAAAAACTGCTTTATTTTTCTTTCTATCCTGATTAGGGCCATGGTGTATCTACAGAATGTCTCCAAACAGCCCCTCCTCCCTGCTCTCCCTCTGTGTCCGCCTGCAAACCCGGTGTTTACGACTTGTGCTGCCTTGGTACAATATGCTAATTTGTGAACAGACAGTGTTACTGTATGTTTAATAGTCAAAAATAAAGCCTGCAATAAAAATACGATGTGCAAAATAATCTTCAGTGGCATGCACCGCCAGGGTCCGGGTTCGATTCCCGTCTCTATGTGTATGGAGTTCTCCCCGTGCTTGGTGGGCGTTCTCCAGGTACTCCGGTTTCCTCCCACAGTCCAAAGACCTACAGATTAGGTAATTTCTGTTCCCAAATCGCCCATACTGTGTGTGTGCCCTGCAATGGATTGGCCCTCTGTTCATGGTGTACCCCACTTCATGCTCTAAGTATCTTGGGATAGGCTCCAGTCCCCCCGCCACCCTGAATACAGGATTAAGCGATATAGACAATGCGTGAGTGAGAACCTTTGCAGCCTAAAAAGCCTTCTGCGCCAAAAGAAAGCATGTTCAACAAGCTCTTAATATGTTTTTATGTCTGTCGTTACATCAGAACATGCAAGGTATGTCACAATTTATGTTTATGAGGGGAGTTCATATCAAACCAGGACTTTCTTGTGAATGAAGGCGTAAAAGTGATCGACATTTACAGAACGCTCAAGCATCATACGCTGTAACCGCAGTAAATTATCTGAATGGTGCAAATAAGATCCCGTGAACATTCAGCGAGTGGAACGCCTGATCCTTGAAAAATCGACAAGATAACTTTCACCAACTTGTGGAAGAGACACATTTGTCTGTGGGAACTGTACACACAATCATTCAGCAACACCACTTCCACATTACAGGAACTCAGCTGGGAGTTATTGCCTCGTCCCCCGTACAGTCCTGACCTCGCTACAAGCCATTTCCACATGTTTGGGTCATTAAAGGAGCTCACAGAAGCGCTAGGATAAGTGCATTAGTGTAGCAGGGGCTCATATCGAGAAATAAAGGTAGTTTTGTATTCTCTCGTAACGGAGTTCTGTTATTCTACACAATCAAAAGTCCCGGTTTGACTCGAACGCACCTCATATGTCCTGTTTTCATTTAACTCGACTTTAATCAATCTGTTATTGCTTTTTATGATCAACTGAAGGAACATTCTCAGAGATAAACCTACTTCTATATTACTCGTATAAACATTCAACCACTCTTGAGGTAACAATAAAAATAATAAACAATAAAACAAAATATATGAAATAGCAATAACTTACAATAATATCATACAACAGGAGGAAGGACAGACAAACTGGAAATCTAAGCATATAAAACTAAATCATTTAGTGGTTGAGGCATGAAAAAAATAAAGACATACAAATATTAGAATATTAAAAGCCTCAGATAAGCAACCCAAATGAATACAAACCAAAATGAACTAAAAAAAAAGAAATAAAAATACATTCATTCATTCATTCATTTTCTATACCGCTTAATCCTGTGTTCAGGGTCGCAGGGAACCTGGAGCCTATCCCAGGAGACTTCGGGCACTAGGCGGGGTACACCCTGGACAGGGTGCCAATCCATCGCAGGGCACACACACATACACACACTCACACACACACACACACACACACCAGAATACAACCTAGAAGACATCAACACCTTCATCAACAACACTGACATAGCGACGTGACTGCGAGGATTTCTGAAGATCAAGTAAATACGCTGGTGACATTAATACCTGATAATAAATCTCCAGGGCGTATCCACATTTCCTTTCTCGATTCCTCCAGCATGTTTGTTCCCTAAACCGGTCTTAACTAGATTAACAAAGAAAAATGATAGAAAACTGTCGGTGCAGATAAGAGTCTAGTTCACTGCAGCTCCTGCCTGCTATAACTCATTAACCGTGACACAGAAATGATTAAGGTGCCGACTGCCAGGATGACAAGTCGCCCCATCCGTAACTCATCCTGATCTAAAAGGGCTTCATTAAAAACACGCAGTCATCCGCCGACAACGTGCGGTCTGTTTGACCGAGCGCGTTACTCATCTCTGCAAACGTTAGACGTCTGAGAACGCAACTGGTAACTTTTTCGTGTGTCTATTTAACAAGTCAAGTGTATGCACTGTTAAACGATAATGGCAAGTTGTGGTTGTAGTTTCCAGAGCAACAGATCATATACACGGTGACTTGTGGAACAGTGGACACGCCACATAAACTGACTGGGCATTAAGTGAACAAACAACGAGCACCACGAACTAACTCGTCTAAAAAAAATTTTTTAAAAATACCGGACACCTACAATGCTGGCCAAAAGGGGTGAAAAAAAAAAAAATCATCAATGTCCGAGATCTGTTTTGTCAAAGCGGACATGATGCAGGTGGGACGCCCTGCAGACACCATATTACAGTTATCTGGGAGGTAAGATGCACCTCATGATAATATTTCTGAAAGAAAATGAAACAGAGCGGTGCATTACAACACTCGGAGGCCCGTGACAAAAGATACACACGCTGTGTGTGGGAAGCTGTTGTATCCGTCTCAATCTCCAATCATAATTCTAAACCCTTAAGAAACTTATGCGACCATGGATGTGCTCGGATGTTGTGCGAATTAATTTTAATTGGCATAAACGAGGCGGCATGGTGGTGTAGTGGTTAGCACTGTCGCCTTGCACCTCCAGGGTCTGGGTTCGATTCCTGTCTCTGTGTGCATGGAGTT
>JAQQZS010000011.1:4779186-4792181 GCA_030068045.1 Platyallabes tihoni
CCCCCCCCCCCCCCCCCCCCCCCCCCCCCCCCCCCCCCCCCCCCCCCCCCCCCCCCCCCCCCCCCCCCCCCCGCGCGATGGGATGATGTTCTGTGATTCTTTTGTGTGTGTAATTCATGTATCACAAACCTGACAATCAATTTTTTTAAATAAAATGTTAATTGCTATATGTTTGCATTTGAGGTGGTGACACGGTGCATTGATATTGAATCAGGATGTTTATAAAATCATGATATTAGAAGAATCGCAATACAGAGATATTTGTGATACAATTGTTTCAGGTGGTTAAAGATTCCAACTTAATGCTGATCTGATAAGATGTGTGTTTTCATGTTCATGCATGTAGTGGTTCTGCTATAAATATACAGTGCTGCCAACTCCTCAGTAAGGAAAAGTAGCTATTGGCTGACTAGATGATGTCATCGCCATTGACAATTTGCATAATTGTCAATTTGCTTGTGATTGTAATGGACAATGAAGGATAAAGAAATAACGTTGTGGGACAGCACAGTGGACGAGGTGTGTAAGTAACTGAGAAAGTGCGAGACTGTGAGCTAAATGTCTCACAGTCGATTTTCTAGCGATTCGATTTTCTTTTCTTTTTGACAAAAAAAAAAGTAGCTAAAAAGTCACTAAGAGGGTTTGGAAAGTCGGCAAGTTGGCAACACTGAAAATATAACAGAGGAATAAGGAAAATTATGAGGTTTTTTTTTTCATCATGGTTAGGATAGACTCCGATAAATCCCACCTTCTGTATTATGATTGGTTACACGAATCGGGTCTCATCTCTGATTGGTTAGATGCTTTACTCCGATTCTGATCAGATTGGGTCAGAATGTTCTGATTAAGGGGGTTTACATGGTGCAGTTTTATTTAGATTAAGCTGTAATGTTCCTGTTATTAGTGCAATATTAGCATGTGCACATTTTGCACATTTTCCATATTATTCTATATTTCTAATTGGTAAAAATTCACTTATTTCATAATTAAACTTTTTCAATTAAAAATTTTTTTTTTACAGCTAAACGTTTTTTTTTTTCCATATTATTCTATATTTCTACTTTTTTAAAAAAATTCATTTCATAATGAAACTTTTCTTTTTTGATTTTCTTTTTTAGGTCATCAGTAGTCATATTTCACTTCATATTATACTGTGTATGACCGCCGTGTATGTGACAAAATTAGATTTTGATTTGAAGTTTGCTAATTTCTGTAACATTATCTCTGCACATTTAGCCAAGGAAACTACTGGGCGATATTTTAATCATTTAGCTTTAGCTACTTTATCAAAAACGCAGTTATGTTGGAAATTAACTGCCTAATTTTAGTCCAAAAAAAATTATTTGGCACGCTCTTATCAGAAAATGATTAAATACTCAAAACAACCAAATCAGATTCTTTTCCCATAACATCCAAACATCAACACTATCAATCCCTGTACAAAAGGTTATTACAAAAAACAACAAACAAAGTTCATATTCCCAGTTCAGCATACGTACTTGATGTTCAGGAAAACACTTCTTAAAGTCTAAACACTGAGCCGACATGTGACGTGACGATGCGTAGAACTAACGCATTCTTTGGATTACAAAGATAAATGATAAGGATCATTAGACACCACAGAACCACTAAACAACCTCATGTATATATTTTAGCCCAACTGGTGACCATGGTGAAGTGAACGGGAAAAAAAAAAATGGCAAGTATATACAAACAGAACCTGATGACTGCAGATCAAGCCCCGAGCTGGGACGTATCAACAGGGGGGGAAGTGAGAGGAGACAGAGACTCGCCATCTTATTATCATCCGCAGAGAGCGAAATGAGAGAATGCATGGTACAGAGAGGGAGAGAGAGAGAGAGAGAGAGAGAGAGAGAGAGAGAGATGGCCATCCGCCCTCTTCGACACCCTCCTACTCTGCATCTGTGACTTGGTGGTGAGTCATCACCAGGGACTCTCTTCAGACCGTTTGTCACTGGCGCGCTACATAGAAACCTTTCCCGGAGAAAAATTCTTATTATCAAGGACGGAGGAAAAAAACTTGAGCAATCAGACTTGGGTTATTAGACCTGAGTGCACATAAGCCACCAGACTGCAGTGCTGAACTTGACAATGAGTGTTCCTGGCCCTACCTCGGATCAGCATACCTGTATCAACTGGAGAAAGTTCATATCATTTGAAAACGCATGTTGAGCCGAGTTTCTGCAACTCGCTAGCAATACCTGGCTGTATTAGTCAGTCATTTTGCCATGTCCACTTTTACAGTTGAGCATTTCTTGGTTTCACAGTCATGATTCTCTCAGTTCTGACTCAGTACTCTCTAGCTTTCCGTGAGGGGAGAAAATATACAGTAATATAAAGCAATGGGATGTTTAACTATATATCACTCTGCATAACAGATGTTGTAACAATCGTTAACCACGACTAACTGTCGGTCGCACCATGGGTAAATGTAGACCAGTACACAGTAGTGATGGGAAATTTGAATCATTCTAGCGACTCGGTTCTTTGAATCATTTAGTTCATTTTGTTCTTTTTATCGGAAATAAAATAATTTTAAAAAAGTAAAATTTTTAATAAACAGACCCCCAACACGTACACAAATTTTGGTTATAGTTCCAGTAATGAAAATATTACAATGCAGCTAAGGACATATTATGATAAACAGAATGAGTAGCTCACCTCTTATATCTTCTGGTCCGAGTTCGTTCTTTTGAATCTATCGCACTGCATAGCGTCTGTGGGAGTCACGTGACAAAAGAACGAATGATTCGGACTGAAAAGACTTAAAGGTAACTACTCATCTCTGTTTCCTGTTCATAACCTACGGAGGTTTTGCGATGCTTTTTTTTATATATATATATATATATATATATATATATATATTTATTTATTTATTTTTTTTTTTTTCAACTGGTTTTCTCGTTTATAAGGTAGATATATCAGTTCATTGATGTCCACAAAAGGTCTGTCAAGTAAGTTTATTAACAGAATTCCATCCTGTAACTCAAAAATGATTTGTCCCAATGCTGAGTGAACCGCATCACATTATCTCATTCTTCTCTGTGGCGTATATTTTAAACACACTGCGGAAAGTGTTCTCTCATTTTTAAAAAATATTTTATCTATAACAGCGAGTTGTACTGAGTATATTACCTGACCAGCAATTAAGTTGCGTACACTGTTATGGTTTACAGATTCTTCATGAACTTAATTCAACTATTTGTTCAACTGGGCAAAGCCTTTTACTGGAATTATGAGTTGAAATAAGGAAATAGTCAAATTAGAGTTACCAGTCTACACAGGTCACATCACACGTGTAGACTGGTAACGCCAAAAAACTGTATTTTGATTAGCAGAGAAGATTCACCATACATCACCGAATATTTTTTTTACCGTAAAAACTTGTTAACGCTTACTCTTCGCAACTAGCAGATATGTTACATGGAATTTACTAACCTAAACTGCATTTTGTTCTATAAAGTTTTTTACTTGAGCTGGGCGATAAAACAAATCTCTGTTTTTTTGAGACAAAATTTGATATTTAATTTCAAAACGATTATTTTTCTTAAACTGAAAAAAAAAAATAAAACAATGACTACATTTTATTTAAGCAAAAACAATATAACCAAACCTGAACTGCTTGAAATGCAAACTTACTTTCACTAACAAGTTTTCTTGTTATTTTAGAAGATCAGTAATCAGTACAATAAAATACACTTTCATCATATACAGTACATAATTTAAAATTTTTGGGGGATTAATAAAGTGCAAATTTTCACCAGTCTTTACAAGTTCTGGTTATTCTAGCAAAATATAATGGGTTGGTAAAGTGTAAGCTGCAGACCTAAATTACTTTTTATAAAATAAAAAGTTGTAAAAATAAAAAAAAGAATAGTATTTTTTTTTTTTTATTACTGAAGAAAAACAATTATGTAAAGCACATTCGACTTACTCACTCTTACTTACTCATCTTCTATACCGCTTCATCCTGTGTCGCGGGGACCTGGAGCCTATCCCAGGAGGCTTAGTACATGCAGGGTACACCCTGGACAGGGTGCCAATTCATCACAGGACATTCAACATACATGCTAAATAAAATCAAACAGGTGCCTATTTTTTAGAAAGGAACACTTGCCTTGATAAATCGATAAAATCGATTTTCATTTTTTTAACATTGACATAAACCACAGCTCTATTTTTTACTCATATTGAAAATGTAGCCTAAATTATAGAGTGACTCTTGTGGCTGAGTTAGATAAATTTTTGCTAAAAGTCAGATTAGCACGTGATTCAGATCATTGGCTAGGCAGCAAGTCAAATTGTAGCTAATGATGAATGAAAACTCTTAGAATGTTCTCAGGTAAAATGGTGCCGCTGCGTATAGCAGTTTCATTCTCCCTTCATGACCAACATGAATTCATCATTTAAAGGCATTTACTTTTTACTATTTTATTCTTGTGTACAATTAGTAAAATTAGTGACTTTCACTCGACTGGATACCCCCTCCGATCCTGACTCGTTATTTTCGACCTATTATCGTTACTGATTGTTATCTAAAATAGCTGATGATCTGAATCCCGCATGTTCTGAGAAGGTTGGAGCTTCAAACGAGCAGTAAAGCCCTTCCAGTAAATGTGTGCTCGTTGCTGTAGAGGCTGCCGTGTACACGGAGCTGAAAACGGCTTTGTAATGCTTTAAGTGCTTGCTTAGGACACAGATGTCTCGGTTTATTTAAACATTCAATCAGCACTATTCAGACACTAAAGAGCCAATTATATGATATTTAGTGGTGAATCAATGCACAAGAGCCTCTAAAAAGCAGCACTGTATGCATCATACGTCGAGCGCGTCACATGTCGGTCGGCCAGTCGATACTCTCTCCCATTGAGGCTTTAAACGCGTTAGATAAGGGCAAGGCCTTTGAGTGGTGTTCACTGATCCCCAATTTGTATTCATTCTGGATAAATGCATGGAGCCCGTATGGCACATGCTAATTAGGTGAACCATTCATGGTTCGGAAAAACGTGCTAATTGGATCCACAGCTGTGGTTAGCGACGTGATAGTATGGCCTTGGTGTAGATTGACCATGAATTATAAAAAGGACGGCACAGAACCTGCTGCGTTGTGCATCTAGTCCTGGAAAAAACTTTTATTTATTTTTTTAATGATAATTATTTTTTTGTTTCCAACCGGCTGTCAAAGGTTAATGGTCCTCACAGTGAGCATGGATTTGAAAGAAAAATTAACTGTTCACGTGGACGCTAATCTGATAAGACGTGCATTTACATGATCAATCAGAACATACTTTTTGTGCGCAAATTGGTTCTGCCTGCTGTGCAGTGCTTAATTTGCTGTAAATATAACATAAGAAGAAGAAAAACAACAACAAGAAGAAAAACTTTTCAGACAAATTACGCTTTTTGTTTGCAAGAATTGTTGGTACAAAAATACAACAGAGAGTCTCAACTCTCTGATTGGTTGGATGCTTTACTACAGGTGAAATTCGAGTTGTGCCAAAATCTATGGACTCCAAGCTCAAAGCCTCAATCATCAGCGCATTGCTTATTTTACACTAGTGGTTTTGGTGACCTGGAAAGTGCTGATTTGGTGCCGAAGAGTCGACGAGACTAGAAAACTAGAAAAGTGGTGCCTGTTTCCTAATTCTAATATACAGTATTCAATTTATGACTCTTGATGCAATTACTTCTAGTGCGTTATTTGCTTTTAGCCTACATAAATAAGTTTGAAAACATTTAATAGTTACATACTGCAATTGTAATTGCAATACATGTCAGAATTTTCAATCAAATTTGGCATCCCTACTGACCCATACTAAAATCTTGGGATGGGAATCGCCAGGAACCATCTGATACGATACTATCGTGATACCCAATGTGGTTTTTTTTTTTTACCATTTTTTTATTAGGATTATGGAGGAACTGCGACACTTTAAAAATCTCAAATGCAAACAAATATAAATAAAAAATACATTTAGTTTGGCGATCCATGAATTGCGAGACAAAAGAATCATTACTGAATCGATCTTCTCCTCCCATCTCTACTGTCTACTGTAGTGTTGACTTTGGTTCCCCGTCGTGCTGAACATCAGGTTCTCATTGTCAGGGATAACCCCTGGAGGGTGCTTAGCTTTTTGTATTTGGACTTTGTCAGGCATTTCATTTCCCAGAGTGCACTTCTGTTGCGTGTTGTAATAGTATTCACCTTTAGTTTAGTTATAAATAGCCCGAGGATCAGTCTGTTAATCGTCTCGCATCCGTTTTTGTCCTGTCTTGTTCTTTTATGTCTCTTGAATCGGTCTTGTGTCTCACGGTTTGGATTATTCTCATTTTTGGTTCTTGTTTTGTTTCTATGGTTATTTAAATTAAAGGCAACATCTTACACCTTGCCTGCATTACACATCCCAAAATGTGTTGTTGTTGGTCTTTCGGCTGCTCCCGACAAGGGGTCGCCACATCGGAATATCCAGTCCCCACAACAAATTGGCACAGGTTTTACGCCGGATGCCCTACCTGACTCAACCCTCCCATTTTATCCGGGCTTGGGACCGGCACTGCATCCAGTGGCTGGGGGGATTGGGCACTGGCTGGGAATCGAACCCAGGCCTTCCGCATGGCAGGCGAATCACCACACATCCCAAAATGAAACTTACTAAATAAGAAGATTAAAATGTAATGTTTTTCAAAGGCTCAATCATGGACCTGTTATAGTTGAGAAACGCATTATATCATGAGGTTTTATTGTAGAAAAAGATGTGCAACACTTTTAATATTAATTACAGTTTCCATAATACGATATGGATGCCAAAAACCTAACTGTTTCTCTATTGGCAATTTGGCTCAGCTAACTTCCTCAGCGCTGTAGTGACTGACAAAATTACTTTCTCAGTTCAAATATCTTTTGGCACCGCAGTGTTATCACAAAATTCATCATTTGGCAAAAGTTTAGACATATTTACCATTTTATTTATTTATTGTCAAGTTGAAAAAAACAAATAAGACATAAAAAAGCAAGTTGATGATTTAGACAGAGTACACGAGGGCTTCCATGTTTTGTTTTATTTTAACATCACTGTTAAAGTTAAAGTATTGGCACCCATCTGAACTGCTCGTCGTTTTCTGAACTGTTTCGGCTAAACGGTATTTGTATGTCAGAGCATCAGACCACGATAATGTATTCGAAACACCACCGCTCTAATCAACATTCTCGAGTAAGTGTAAGTACTAATTTACACTTACTAAACACATCACTTGTTATCCATAATTCATGTTATTTTGGTCACATGCAATAGGAAAAAAAAGGAAAGAAAGAAATGCAGCCAATGGGTGCTTGACGGCTGTAAAGTACCCTTCATGTTCCCTTCAAATGCATCATTTTGTTTATGCCATAATGCTGCAGGTTGGCTGTTGCACTTGTAAGACACTTTTCTGAGGCACAACTAATACTGATATTTTTCCCATTTTTTTTATATAAAATCCATATCAAGGTCTGAGGCCATATTTACTCCATAAGTGGTGATGGTGCGTTCCGGCCACGACGAGGTCGGCGGAACAAATCGCTTCCACTCTAGTCAATGGTTTTGTTTCCGCCAGGTGCCTTGTGGCACGTTTCCTGAGTTTTCCAGAAGCATCTCTCCGTGCCACTCCGCTTAATAGTCTATTTCTGCCGGAAGCCGCTTCTAGTAGGCTTCAAACCTCAGTTCAACTAGCCAGTCGGGGAGCATTTAAAAGAAAAAGAAAAAAAAATAAACTACCAATAGTGCACGCACAATTTTTTTATATTTAGCATAACAATTTAAAAAAATTATACACTAGCGGATTTTAACTGTTTGCCTGTTCTCCGTAGTGGGTTTTCTCAAGGCACTACGGTTTTCCTTTCATAGTCCAAAGTCATGCAGACGTGTAAAAGGGCTTGTGAGTGTGTATGTATGTGTGTGTGCCCTCTGATGGATTGGCGCAGGCGTACCCCAGTCTCCTGAGACAGACTACAGGTCCCTTGCAACCCTGTATAGTATAGGGTGAGTGAGTGTGCACTGGGCGGCACGGTGGTGTAGTGGTTAGCACTGTCGCCTTGCACCTCCAGTGTCCGGGTTCGATTCCTGGCCAGGCTTGATTCCCGTCTCTGTGTAACATGTAGTTTGCATGTTCTCCCTGTGCTTGGTGGGTTTCTTCCCACAGTCCAAAGATATGCAGGTTTAGGCTAATTGGCGTTCCCAAATTGCCCGTAGTGTACTGTATGTGTGTGTGCCCTGCAATGGATTGGCACCCTGTCCAGGGTGTACCCCACCTCGTGCCCTAAGCCTCCCGGGATGGGCTCCAGGTCCCCGTGACCCTGAATACAGGATAAAGTGGTATAGAAGGTGAGTGAGTGTACCCTGGCGGGCTAACAAAAAAAGTTTAATATTTTGTTGGGCCGCCTTTTGCTTTGATTATGGCATGTATTCACCGTACAGTAACCCCATTTCGATAAGCATACGCAATGTTCACAAAATGGTAATACAAGAATTATTCAGTATTATGCCGAGTGGTAGAACACATCAGTATTTGCTTGATCATCAAATGATCGGAAGGTGGCCTAGAGTATCAATGGTCAAGAGCCAAGGGAGCAAAACTGGCCAGGCTCTCTGTGCATTTCTCCTCTGTCAATCACAGCCACAACAAACCAATCATGGGTGTTGATGTGATCATGCATGTGAAAGAGGACAGACAGTGCTTCCTCAGCCACGCTGTTCTCTGACATGGTTTGAAGGTCTGGGTTTTAGTTGAGTTTCAGCTGGAAGCCGGTAGGTGAGCAATTTGAGGAGAAAGCGTGGTTACTGCAGAGATGGCGTATCCATCCCATATTTCTCACACAGCATGTTCTATCCGTGCTTAGTGGGATTCCTCCGGGTACTCTAGTTTCCTCCAATAGTCCAAAGCCATGTAGATTACGCTGACTGGCATTCCCAAATTTTCCCGGAGTGTGTCAGCGAGAGTACGTAGTGTCCTGAGTCCCCTGGGTTTGGCTGCCGGCCTCCTGAACAGAATAAGCAGTCTAGAGAATGACAATGAGAGAGAGATTTCTCTCACAGGTCATATTTGCAGACAGAGAAATGGTAATGGCGAAAAGCATGGGCACTCAGGCAAAAATGAAGACGAGACTTCTTTGCCCTCAGTATCAATAAGTAATAATCGAGCTGAGCAGTCATCTTCCTGGCAAAGTGAGGAAGGTTGTGTCGCGAGGCTCCATTAAAATTAATCCCCTAAAATCCACCTCGGGCAGAGCGAAGCACGACTCAAAAGTCCACAGCATGAGCCATGCTGTCACTGAGCGGGAGCCGGCTGAAAATAAATGGACTACTAAGTAGAGAACAGTGTAGGAGAACTAGAGAAAAGGGATCCTTCGATTGCAGTGATGTAGCATGAAGAAAAAGAAGTGTAAAGGATGAGCGAACGGACCCGGTTTTTAACTGGGAAAAAAAGAAGGCGAGGGGGAAGTCCTTAGAAGATCACAAATGGAGGATAAAAGTGAGTCGCATATTGAAGGCGAGTGGCAGTTAAGACTATGAGAAGAACCAGAGGAACAGATCTGTGCTAACAGAGTCACACCTTTAACACCACTACAGCAGTACTTCAGTAAGCCGTGAGTAAGCTGATGGTTCTTCAACACGTCTTTTAGAACGTACAAGTGTTTCTAGGACATGTTAACAGGGTAATTTATTTGCCACATTTCATACCAGATCATTTCACCTTAACCGCAAAGAAAAAGAAAGATTTCAAGTGTTGCTAAGGCTCGGGAAATTAAATCAAGGTGGCATTTAGCTAATTGACTCTGGCAAAGCATGATAGGTGAAGATGTAGGTAGGTTGCTTTCTCAATGATCTAATTGAAACAGTCCTTTAAGATGAAAATGTCAGAAATGAACTAACAAATGATCACAGCATTGATCCACAGAAAGCAAGAGGTTTTTTCTTTTTTTTTACTTCTTCTTCTTCTTCTTTTCCTCAGCCATTTGAGTCTTTCTCTCCACAAAAAGATTCTTCATTCCTCCAAGACGTCTATTTCTGATACCACAAATAGGTGGTAAAGTAAATGTCAAGTTCTTCTCCTTCTCACGTATGAAGGACGTGAAGGGAATTGTTCTGCCAGATTCTGAAGGTAGGGTGTGATGTGGTGCACTTGGGGTTTCTGTAATTCAGAGTGAAGACTAGCTGGAGTAGAGAACATCTCCGGAGAAACCGCAGCAAAGGTTCACCTTTTCCCCAGTCCCGAGGCTAGAATGTGTTCATTCTCCTGAGCTGAAGGAATAAGAAATACAAAAAAAACCATAACTGTGACTGCAAGGTCTTTGCTTCTGGCTAGTAAATCCGCTAATATCTTCTAGGTTCCCCAATTCTGTTAGGCTACTTTTTTTTTTTAGTCGTGTAGCTTTGACATGAAAACTTCAGAAAGCCCAGAATGCAAAGGGAACAGTTTTCTTCTTGGTGACCCTGGACAGTGGAATGATCAACTGTAAACTTGGGTACATAGTACTTAGATTTTATGTTTTATGTAATATGAACACTATCCATATTGTGCATGGAAGTCCGCTTCAAACGGTGATTCAAAGTATGGCGTACTCGCGCATGCCTGTTTAGAATGTGACATCATCTGACATCATCTGTCAGTCGTCATCGTGTCAATAAAAGAAGCACAACCCGCAAAGACAAGAACACAAAAGGTCAAGAGAGATGTCGAACCAAACAAGACGCCGTTTTTGGTCTTCGGTTCACGATTCCAGGACAGATGTTGTTCACAACATACAAGGTGAAAAACATGGAAGACGCTTTTATCAGTCTGTCTTCTTCATCATCTGTGACCTACACAGTCTAGAGCTGATCAAGTAGGAAGGCATGCGAGTGGGTCACTCTTGAAATTCCTTCTGAAACATCAGTAATATTAGGCATGGCACAAAGGTTGACTTCCTTGTTCTCACCTTCTCTCAACATACTGCCACCTGCTGTATTCCAGAGTGTAAATAATAATAATAACAATGTAAAAGCTGGCCAGGGGTTGAGCAAATGTTCTAATGAATCGTGACTAGGCCGAAAGCTGAATAATGTGCAAATGTACTGTATCCAGGTACTGTAAGATTATCGATGAACCAAAGATGGAGTTTGGACCTTAAGCCTTTTTGAGATGTGGTCCATGTAGGGTCATCCACAGCAGCAGCAGAAGATGAGTCACAGAATTTGAAGCTTCTGCTAGGTTCTGGGTTACTGAACGGAAGGTTAATAGTTCAAGCCCCAGATCCACCAAGCTCCCACTCCAGGGCTGCTCAAATACTGTATATCTGACGAATAAAGATTTAACCTAACCTAAGTTCAGACACTCGAAGCAGAGCGCCAGGATTTAACAGGTAAGTCCAGAACCCAAGACAAGCCACCTCATTAGAAGAGTTGCACTGATAACAGATCAGACACACGCCAGAGTACACATACGGCTTCGGTACTGAGAGAGACGGAACTGATTAATATATGTGTCCTTATCATACACTTTAACTCCGCTGTATGATAACTCCACTGTATGATAATATATGTGTCCTTATCATACAGTGGAGTTAAAGTGTGTACACTGCGATCGGCTCCGGCAGGTCTCGCTATGACAGCATAACTAAAAGGGAGCGACGGAAGGCGAGGGCACTCTTGCGATATCTCTTTCTCTCTTGGCTCATTAAACCTTATTTGTCTTTTAAAGTTCAATTTCTTCAAAACGAGAGAGAAAATGGCACTGAGGCGAAATTGCCAGTACCTGGGCGACGGCTTTGGAAATGATAGAAGGGCATGATGGAGAATTTAATTAGGCGAACACCTCACTGTCTTCTTGATGTAATAAGTGTCTAATGTTAAAGGGTGGCACTTTTTAATTTTTTATTTTTACAGTCAGCAACTTAAGAGCACAAAAGGTCAAGAGTTGTTGAACCAGACAAGACGCTGTTTTTGGTCTTCGGTTCACGATGCCAGGACAGATGTTGTTCACAACATACGAGGTCAAAAACATGGAAGACGCTTTTTTCAGTTTTTCACGGGCAAAAAGAAAAAAGATTTGTGCTTATCAGCTGTCTGGCAGGGAAGCAAGTCTAATCCTGGTCAAAGATGCTAATGATTGTACCAACATTATGAAATAAACACACAATAAATATTCAATATACTGTACATGATGCACTTGCTGTACGTGTGCTAATTTAGAGTACGCATTTCATCATAACCTTCATTAAGCTTCTCATGGTAACTAGTTTGCATATAAATACTAAAGTGTGTTGTATTTATGTAGTGTGACATTTGTGATTACCTTTTTTGTTTTTATTTTTTTTGCATTTTTGGATGTTCCAACTCTAGATTTGTGTGTGGCCTTAGCCATGTCTTGGCTTTCAGGTTCTGTTTGTTACATTAATCTTCATTAGATGATCACTTATAGTCACATGGCTTTCCCCCAACCTGTTTTTTTTTTATTATTATTATTATTGGTTGAAATGAAATGCCTAGATTTTCATTTGTAAATTTATTATTGAAATATTAACACATTAATCAGAACTGAGAGATGTTATGTTCTAAAGTCTGGACTTTAATCTGATTAGTTAGCGGCTAACATGCGTTCATGTTCTCTCCTATAAACTTTTTAATGTTGAAAGTTGGAGTTGTGTAGGTTCAAAAGGAACAATTTTCAGGCAAACAGTGACGTTTCTTTTGTACAAACTTAAAATTTATTTAGAATGTTCCTGACATTTAAATGTATGTTGTTTTAAGTTGGAGTTGCTTTGGTTTAAGTATCTGTTAGCGGTCAAACAGTGGCATTTTTTTCCACTAGGCTTGAATGCATTTTGTCTCAGACTGCCTTAGACGCAAATTTACGTTGCTTGTAAGTTACAAGAAAAGAAAGTAGGGATGCACCAATACCACTTTTTTGGAAAACGAGTACGAGTACTTGCATTTCAGTACTCGCCGATACCGATACCG
>JAQQZS010000011.1:4802526-4817982 GCA_030068045.1 Platyallabes tihoni
TTAACAAGGGTGCCCAAACTTACGCATCCCACTGTGTGTGTGTATATATATATATATATATATATATATGTGTGTGTGTTTTAGAAAGAACAACGTAATTAGGGATTAAATTTCCTTTGTGCTCCTGTTTGTTCTGCTATGTCAAGAAAGGTGACAACTGCATGTGCTCCGAGAAACAGAGAAAACAACAAAAAGAGAGAGACAGATAGAGGACACGGTGTATATTACATGCACGGTTTTCTCCTTTAATTGGTTTAATCTGAATTAATGTTTTAACGCAGTTTTCGAAATGTTCTAATCAGGATTTGACACAAACCATATATTTTATTTCTTTAATTAAAACATGCATAAATGCGTTTTAAAAGTTTAAACCAATACAAAGAAAATCTTCTTAATGTGATAAACACATCCTATAGCCTTCACTGCATGCTTAGAAAAAAAAGAAAAATAAATCACTATTATTATTTTTTTTACTTTCACACTGAGCTCTCTGTGAACTTGACCTTACATGGAGTTTAATCGGCCTCACGAAATGTAACACGCAGCTGTGTTCTGAGTTACGACTGGCACTGGCACTGACATGTAAATACAAACACAGGAGTATGAGCATGATTAAATCTTTTCTAGATCTGGTTTGTCCTTATAAAAAATAAACTCTAATAAACTTTAAGTATCATCTTTGCTGATGACAGCAACAACCTGCAACTTAAGAGTTGTAGGAAGGACAGAGTAGCTCTTCTGATTATTACATTTCTATTAAAAGTTATTAAACTCACCTACGCTCACAGTTGCAACTGATTTTTGCCCTGGAATCCGAGGAGACACCCGAGAAGCCGCTAAGTATCAAGCTTCAGCTGAAGCGAGCAGCAGGGAGTTCGCTCCTCTCTGAGCACTTTTGCTTTTTTTTTTTTTACGCGGATTGCTTTTTAATGCCACACCGACACAAGGGACATGAAGGAGGCCTTGACCACGCGATACAGCCATGTAGACGTCTCACACTCACACAGACTCACAGACTGAGCATTACAACATCGCCACAAATTAACTCGCAAGCATAATATCCTTATTTGAGAAAAAATGGAAAGGAAATAAATTCGCCCTCACACGTTCATGTTTCTTGCTGCCTACTCTGTGTATGATCCTAAATATTAAGTTCTTTCATCATTAATACACCGTGTGTTTCTTATGAAAACCCTCCATGCTTTTTATATCCTAATTATCCATCCATAAATGCGACACCAAAAAGTTGCAGAATAACTGTGCTAATATTTCACAGATACTGTAAATTTTCACGCGCTTTTAGACGTCTGACTCATTTCGAGGTAAAAATTCAGTGCGTGTGGTTCGCCAAACATTTTTATAAAGCACGTTTTTTAATTACACTACTATTCCCAATCGTGCACGCCTCCAGACTCTCTTCTAATAACATCGATCCACTTTAACTCACTCATCTGCCCTCGTACGATTCACAAAACACAGTGGCACACAGGGTAAGAGCTTCAACATGTTACCTCCTTTAGAACAGTTTCCTCTCAGCTGCTCGGAGAAGTAGTAGACCGTACAAACATAATTAACACACATCTGCTCCCGTTTGCGCAGAGATAAATTAATAACATCGAAAAGGCTGTTAAAAACAAAGGCTACCTTTTTTTTTTTTTTTTTTTTAAACAGGTTTATTTTTATTTATATACCTCAAAACATTTTTAAACCAATCCTGGCCATTTCCATAGTCACTCATTACAGTATTAGGGTTATTACGATTACGATATTATCACGATCCCTCGGTGCTGATTTGATTTGTAATGCGATTCAGCATCAGTATCATGATTTTATAAATATTCTGATTTAATATTATTTCCCCCCCTGATTTTATAACCATTATAAAGAAACTTATTATATTATTTGCTCCTACAACACAGGATGCTGTGCTGCTGCCTAAAAAAGATCAAGAAGGAACTGTAACATTTTCCTACCTCAAAGGCAAACATATCAATCTATTTTTAAAAATATATTTCGGATTCAGCTTTGGCGATATATGACTTGCCATACGAAAGAATCGCGATTTGTAACTGAATCAAAATTTCCCCCTCATCTCTATAAAGTATTTCTACATATTTTCAACGACACAAGCAAAAAAAACTTGCAACATGTGAGATGTTTTATTATTAAAAAAATTTTAATAAATAAACTTTTAATAAAAAGACTGGGATCGAACTGACATGCAAATACGTGGTTCATTTCCTCGTCTGAAAACACACAGCTAAAAATAGCAGACGGACGAAAATACACTAAAGTAAAAAATTAAAAAAGAAATATATCAAAACCTACTTCATCTAACACTCATTTAGTTTTCTACTCAGATAGAGTCTTTTATCAGACAAATCATTTCCTCCTCTGTACCTCTATTACGGGTTTTGTGCAGGGAAAACTAGCCTACCAATAGCCTCAGGCTTTAGCCTCCGGTGGTAGTCCACCCGTTAGTTATATCGTGCCACTAGGCACTTTTCCTTTGATAATGCACACTAGTGTTGTACTCAAGATCGGTCATTTTTAACAGGCCTTGTCTCTGTCTTGGACGAGGTGAACTTTTGATTTTATATCAAGACCGCAATTGAGAGGATATCACTGATATGATTGTCTGATTTATTTGTCTTATTAACATCAAGACAAAAGTCAACCAGAAAACTTGATGCTTGCACGAAAGATTATGTTGTGTTAGGTAGAAGGTAAGTTATAGAAATGTTGAATAAGCAAGTTCATTTCTGCTCTTTAGTGTAATGAAAGGTAAATTCACACACACAATATTGACCTCTGAAATGTCTTTTGATTATTTGATCAGGACATTTCTAATGGTACATTTGAATAAGATGGTTGAAGAGGAACATCCATTTGTTTTCATTCAGCATTTTAATGGATGTGGATTTTTTTGTCCAATTCGAATTGCCTATGGTTTGCATGTTCCACATTTCAAACCCCTTAAAGTTATGGTCTTCTCTCAGCCTCGGTACACTCTGGTCTCGATTTATGTGGTCTTGACATACAACACTGAGGCACACCATGAGCAAATAAAGCTGGCAACATACTTTACTTCAGGGTTTCAAGGCCGAACTTGAAGCAACAAACGTAACGTAACAGATGATTTCATGAATGAAAACGGTATTGTGTCATCCTACAGCTGTTTTGAAAATATATCTACAGTATGTACCTTAAATGGTACACACACCACCCAGGCCTAATTTGACTGCTCCTGCAGACACTCTTGACCAATTTCACTGACTACTGCAAACACTCTTCACCAATTACACCCACTACCACAGACACTCTTCACCAATCCTGTTTACTCCTGCAGCCTCGCAAACAATCTCATCGGCTCCCGCAGATGATCCTGTCCAATCTCACCCACCACCTCAGACACTCTTGACCAATCTCACCCCTCCTGTAAACACTATCGATCAATCTTACCCACAATCGCGGAGATTCTTGACTTCACCCTCTACCTCTGACACGCTTGACCCATCCCGCCAACTCCCCCAGACACTCAAATGATTCAATCCGCTCCTGAAGACACTCTTGACCAATCTCACCCACTACCACAGACATTCTTGGCCAATCCTACTATTACCAGACACTTCCAGACCAAAATCCTGTCCACTTCCACGAAAACTATTGATCGATCTCACACACTACTGCAGACAATCTTGACCAACGTAACCCACGACCTCAGACACTCTTGACCAATCACATCCACTCCCACAGACACTCGAACAATCCCACCCACTCCCACAGACACTCTTGACCCATTTATTACGTGCAGGTTACAGGCTCTGTTCTGATTTCTTTGGCCGTGTGTTATCCTGATTTTTCCCAGGCTGCTATCCAGCCATACATACCTCTAGTCAAAAAGGAGTCGCTGTGGATATGAAGCCACAAAAATGGAAAGTATGTTATTCAGCAGCAAATGTTTTCTCATCGTTCAAACTTAAATTTTTTCGCAATTGCATTCTGGAGACAACAATGCCATCTTCTCTATTTTGTACACTTTTCCAGACTTCCGAACTACCTTTCCATTCCAATCATCACCACGGAGCATTATTTTCCTCATCCCATTTTCCAACTGTGTACGAAATGCAGCGATGAATGCAAAACGTCTACATGTAGGACTGAAAAAATAAGAAACTCTGGCAGGGGATGTTGGTTTTTATATTCCATGTTCATCACTTGTAATAAAATAGTGCACATATCCACTCTTCACATGACCTCACTTCAGCCCACCTCTCTCTCTCTCTCTCTCTCTCTCTCTTACTCTTTCCCATTCTCACTCTTCTCTGTCCTAATGGAGTCTCTCAGAGTTGGAGAGGGATGGCAGGACTGACTGACAATAATCAGATTTGGCTGTCCAGCAAAAGTGCTCAGAGATAAAAGTGCCGTAGATTCTCCACACAGTGACCCATTACTGAGAGAGAAAGAGAGAGAGCGAGAGAGAGAGAGCAAGAGATGTGAGAGAGTGTGCATTTGAACACTCTTGTCATTATCACTGCAACTGTCTATCTTGAGGCAATGGTCAAATGGCCACAAAAGGGGACGATAACTGTTCTGTTTAGCAACTGAATCACTCTGCACTATCAGCCAGACCCGTGTTGCTGAGATAAAGCTCTTGTAGAAATACATTATCGTTGTAGGCTTTTACGAAAACGAGAAACTCCTAATTACACATCACAAAAGATCGAGCTAAAAATACAGAGTCGAATACAAATTATAAATTGGCTCACATGCACCAAGTCCAAGCCTCACCTAGAGACAGTCGACTATTGTGGTTTGGTTCCATCTGATCTCATCTACAGAACTTTAATGACTTGGCTTTTGTGTTGTGCCCTAGAGTCCTGGCAATCTGATTTGTGCAAACCGAGCAACAATAAAACCTTTATGGTGAGTGATGTTGTGTGTGTGGTTCTTTTCTCTCCTCAAACCTGATTTTTGGTGGATATTTTTGACTCTGTGGTAGGCTTTTAGTCTGCTGTGTGGAAGGCCAGGGTTAGATTCCCAGCCAAAGCCTGAACCCCACCAGTAGATGCAAAGATTTCTCGATGACTATCACAAACCCAGATAAAAATGGGAGAGTTACATCTGGAAGGGCATCCTGATTTGTGGAACCTTAATGGAAGGAGCCTTTAATGGACCTTAATGGAAGCAGCCGAAAGCTCAACAACACTTAAATTACGCATAGTTTAAACTTTTCCTTCCAAATGTTGGCATGGAAAACCTACCGAATGTTACCGAGTGCTGACATTGAAGACTCCTTCCATAAATATTAAACAAACATTTCCTATGATAATGACTCCTCATATCTCCTTTCCATCCTTTACGAGTCCTAGACACACCAAGGCAGTGGTTTGCTTGTACCGGGTGACAAGGAGGAGAACTACATCTGCACTATGCAGACTCTGTGTTCCACAAGTCTTAGTGCTGGGTCCTCTTCTGTTCTTTTTCTTGTCACTTTCTAAATGAGATCATATACTGACATTGGCTATGCAGATGACCCGTAATTCATCCTTTGTTTATGCACAGATCTCATCATGGATATTATCTGAACCTTAGCTACTGTCCCCAGAGACATGTCCCCGTGTCAAGATCTTATGATCTCTTTGGACAACTCTCGGATCTTACCATCTGTCACTGCACACAACCCTGGGGAAACCGTGGAGAACCACCTGTCCTTCTTTTTGCCTCACATCGCTCAACTGATTAACTCTTGCCAGCTCTTCTGCAACATTAGGAAAATTTGTACATTTTAATTCCCAGAGGTGGCTAGCGTATTTGTTCAGTCCCTTATCATTTTCAGACTGGATTACTCAGGCTCTCTTTGGGCAGGTCGCCCTGGGCACATTGTTATTAAATGTATATCTTGTGTTGTTTAAAATATCCCAAGGGGTGTTTTTTTAGACTTATGGTACTTTTAGTCCCTGACCTTAGCAAACTAACATGGTGGACATGATTTTAAACAAACTTCAGAGCATTCCTGTACATCCCTCTGGATTACTTTAATAACATTGACCTAGCAACCAACGTAGAGTACTTTGGGGCAATAAGGTAGAATATTATATATAAGGAACCCGACTAAGAACTGGATATAAATAAATATAACACTTAAAACCTGATTTGCAAGTGCTGGAAAGGAAATGCTAAAATGAGAGCGATCAAATTCTGATATTTCCATTTTCATGCAACAGCCAAGATATTTCAAAACCTTGTCTCATAAGGTTTTACCTCTGCAGCTCTGTCTATTTCTAGCTTTCACATTCTTTTCTCATTAATATTTTGTAGGACAGAGGTATTGTGCCACAGGAGGTACAGAAGCACGGTTCCCCCGGCATCGATCAAATACGTTCAGGATAAATAATTCAAAATGCCCGTGCTCCCCAGACAGATGTGAACAGGGCTTTTTAATTCCGACGTACTAACAATGTTCGAAGCTCACCTG
This sequence comes from Platyallabes tihoni, assembly GCA_030068045.1. NCBI lineage: Eukaryota > Metazoa > Chordata > Actinopteri > Siluriformes > Clariidae > Platyallabes > Platyallabes tihoni. The sequence continues at coordinate 4,809,005 of JAQQZS010000011.1, forward strand.
CACCTGGTTTTTCTTTTTTCCCCCTTGCCCTTTTTGAACCCTTAATGTCAAAAAGAACTGTCAGTAAACCCACAGATAAAAATGCAAACCTGCTCCTGAAACGAGAAGCAGAACAGAAGCCAATTCAGCACAAGGGTGATTCCTTCAGCCAGAAATTTGTTTTGGTAAGCACATCACACGCTAGCCGCTTCAGCCAGCATATTCTTAGCTTTAATCAGAAAGGAGAAAGGCTGGCCTGAGTACGCTAATGAAACGAGGGAGCAGCTGTGCTCGGACACACGCGTGGCTCAGACACGTGCGGGAAGTAAAGACGTGCAAGGAAGTTACCAGGACAGGAATATTAATCATACAACAGAAGTACCACCCCTCCCCCCCCACACACACACCCACCCCAATACCTAATGACTTAACCCTCAGGTGAACGCGTTCACATTACTCATTAACACAGCACATCTATTCTACATTATGTCATTAACTTTGTAATTTCTTCTCTCGCCATCGACTCCTCCGGTTTCTGGAATAAGATCGAGATTTTTATTAGCAATTCAACAGCCTTCAAATGGTGGTAAATAGACCTGAAAGATAATGCGATAAGAAATGGTGTTTTAATATTTATTTTACCCTCAGGGAAGGATTTTATGAATAATAATAGCCAATTCGACACGTTCGGGTGTTTATTGCTTAAGCGCAAATATGTGATTAAAAACCCTGCCAGTTTCGATATTTAAATAAAGAATGCGTTTGGGAAAAAAAGGACACACAAAATCATCTCGAAAATGTAACAGTTATGTATATTTCATATCTTCTTGCTTCTGATGTCAGTGAGTGATATGTGCTGTTTATTACACACTGCCTGAAAAAAAAAGCAGTCACATTATTTGCCTGCATCGAACAAAGAAAACAACTGAGGAGATAAATTACTGGAATTGTATTAAGAAGTGCAGGATGCTTTATTAAAACGTCACTGAAGAAGAAATGTAGTCAAACTGAGATTACATAAAGGCAAGGTTAGGTTGCATTGTGAGGGGGAAAAAAGGACAATAGAAACCATAGTTATGTATAATAGTCTCTTTAAGATCATTTCCATACACACAACGTGATAAGACCTCGCAGGAATTGGACTAAACAGCTGTGTTTCTACTTGTTATTAACACCCTTATCAAAAAAAGGCTTCAGTTTGCTAGGAAGCATAAGGACTGTATTTTGGAGCAATAACAAAGGTCATGTGGTCTGTTGAGTCCAGACTGACCCTTTTCCAGAGCGATGGTTATGCGGCAAAAATATAAAATCAGCTGACGACCTGAATGTACCGGATGACCAGGTTGTCACATCTATGGAGTTCTTCTTTCCTGACCGCAGGGATTGAATTGTGTCTTTTTGTGTGTGTATAATTATATCAGATAATCCAATCCAATAACATTTATCAAAGTGTATTATTTCTAATACACAATATCAATTTGCCAATAATGATAAATTTTTTTACTTATAACAAAGGTGAGCAAAATCTAGAAGCCGATGTTCAACAAGTACATGTAAGTGTTGGTCGGGTGTCCACATACTTTTGGTGATGATTGACCAGAATCTGAACGTAAAACATAAGATCATCACATCTTATCCAGATATACAGTATGGATGGATACAGTATGTCTTTGAAGGCATTTAAAATGCTCAGAAAACTGCACTATTAAAAATTTGTAACAGACGTCGATATTTTTAAAAAATAGATTTTAGCATCTGGTACGATACTACCAAGTACTGTACAAGCTGAATATCTAGCTAGCTCACAATTAAAAAGTATACAGTAATTTGCAAATATGACACCCATTTCCAGTATCAATAATCTGTATGCATCTGTATCACAAGATTCCTGTTATGAGGACGGCGGCAAAAGGAATTAGAGCCTGAGGAAAAAGTCATGTAGCAGTCGTGATCTTGATGGTAAGGATGGACAGGCGGTTAGCACATCTGGCCTTGTTTTTTCATCCTCGGATTCCCTGAAAACCCACAACGTATTATTACACTGTTTGACTTGAAATGAAATAACGACTGTTCTGAAAGATGCCGTTTGAACTTGGGACGTGTCATGACATCATATCTGAGATGTTCTCAGGAATAGCTATGCTTCTGGCTCGTGTCCTGTTTGTCTGTTCCAGGTTCACACCTCCCGTTTCCTGATTGGCTCGTTTCCAACTTCCTTTGAAACACAAAACACAGGCAGTAAACCACTGCTTCTGCTTTGTATTATTTGTTTGTGTTTGCACTGCTTGAACAGCGAGGTGTTTGTGAGTCTGGCTCTGTCGTTAAAGTGCATTTGCTTACTTCTTTACTCGAGTTTGCCTAACGCTTTTGATTTGGATGCGTGACAGAGCCTCAAGTGAGCTTATAGATTACTAGTGAACAGCAAGATGTGGAAAAAGCTAAACATATTTTATATATATATTATATATTATATATATATTAAAATTGTGTGTAATATTTTCAGAGATTTAAAATAAAGTAACAAAGATCCCAAAGTGAGACAAGTTTGTGGCAGTCTGTTTTATTGGAAACAATCTAGATCTAATAATTCCGATCGCTTCAATTAGCCGTTTGTACCACAGAACATCTGACTTATCTCGCAGTCAATGTAAGCGTTATCTATGAGTCTTTTATGTATAAGCTTTTCATTCTTCTACTGTCTCACTGCATCCTTTATTAAAGCAGCCTTTTAGTGTCTCATTAGGATTGTCAATTAAAAAAAAATGTTTCCCCTATAAAAAAGTATGTATATGAAAATAAACACTGATTCACGAAGACGAGGCATGATTATTTTAAGGATCTTTTTTTCCCATATATAGTACTGTGCAAAAGTCACAGTGAGCCACTGCTCATTTTTCATTTAATTTAATTAAATCAAGTGAAATTGGAACTAATGTTTTACTGCGGCAGGCTGCAAAGTGCCTAAAGATACAATATAAAAACCAGTGGTTTTTGTAACAACCTCAGCAGCAGCCTCGTTTCCCCTCTCATCTGTTCCAGTCACTCAGAATTCAGCATCACCAGTACACTAATCATCTGTCATCATCTGCACCTGTGGCTTAACAAACAAACAAACAAACAAACAAAACATTCCTCTGAAGCTGAGACTGGACTGAAAATAAGAGGGGAAAATAAATTTTTCAGGACGTTGACAGAACTATTCATATATAGATATACATATATATCATATATACATATATAGACCTTGACTTGCTGTCTGCCTACAAAAACTGCACAGCATAAGGAACAAAAGCAGCAAACTGTCTGCAGAAAGACGTCAAAAATACTTACATCTAAGTATTTAGACCTTGCAAATGATAAAGTTTTCAATGGCTGCACATCATAGTTGAAACTGACGTAAGCCTAATCGATAAAGTTTTGGATTTAACATTATTTTTACTGAGAGTCAAGTAATAGGATATTTTATTTAGATATTAAATCTGCTTTCAATGTAAAAATTAAACAGTGAGAGTTAGAAAAGTTATTTCATGTTGGAGCTAAAAAAAATAATAAACTAATTTATAAAACTCATATATAATGTGTAATTGATTGGGTGTGTGAGTGTGTGTATGTGTGTGTGCCCTGCGATGGATTGGCACCCTGTCCAGGGTGTACCCTGCCTAGTGCCCGAAGTCTCCTGGGATAGGCTCCAGGTCCCCCGTGACCCTGAACACAGGATTAAGCGGTATAGAAAATGAATGAATGAATAATGTGTAATGTAGTTTTCCATCCATCCATCTATCCATTCATCACTTGTACCGCTTATGAAGTGTATCATGTATCAGAGGGGTCCTGAGCACAAAGCAGGGTAAAAACAGGGTACACCTGGATGAGGTACCAACCGATCACAGGACACAAATACACACGCACTCAAATCACACACTACGGGTAATTTGGAAACAGCAATCAACCTAGACGCCACGTCTTTGAACTGTGGGAGGAAACCCACAAAGCATGGAGAGAACATGCAAACTCCACAAACACACGACCGGAGACGAGATTTGAATCTCCAGCCCTGGAGGTGTGATGTAACAGAGCTGACCACTACACCACCGTGCCACCTGATGTAACTTTCTTTGTGTTAAAGTGAATTGGACTGGTTCTGAAGTCGACGTATCTGTATCAGTTTTTATTATAAATTTTGCATTTGTTACTAATTTGGAAAAAAAAATTGGGGGAGGGGGGGCTTGTTGTTAAAATGATTTTGTTAAAATTTTTTAATTCTTCAAACTTCCTAAATGTGAGGATGTGATTGGATGACATTTTTAGAAACGAAAATTCAAAACAATTATGCGTAACTAAAAACAGTTCTGAGCACATTTCTAGAACCGCGGCTTATTATTAGAATAAACCAGTTCTGCGACCCTAAACTGATCTCAGAACAATTCAGATGAGTTCTGCGTCACACAGAGGAAGTACGGACCCACTAGCCGTATGCGCTAACCTCAAGAGCCACAATCAACAGTAAGTAAGACTGGCCGTGTCTTTGACGGAACGAATTGAAGAAGTTTGGGTTACCACAGTATTTTCAGAACAGCGTCGGTATTAACACACAAAAATGTTGTCAGACAGTCTTGTTTTTTTTTTTTTTATTATTGACTAGTCACGATGGTGAAAAACGAGCGTTTTTGCGCTGGAGCGCGTTATGACTGTGAGAGGACGTCACAATATTCAATCATGTGCAGTGAATTAAATTGCACGGCGTGCGCTATTTACTGTACGTACTTCTAATTTCACTTTAATTAACTTTTTAATTAGACCTAAAACCAGAAAATGACAAAAGTATTGTTCATGGCTAACTTCGCGTAAGAATCTGAGCCATTACTTCAGTAAACGGTCTGCGCCAACGTTTGACTGATCAGGTTAATTAAAGAAGTTTGATGACAGATTAACCAGATTAACAATTTCCACATCAACCGCAGCACGTACTGTGGCGTGGTATTATTCTGCCTGTTTGCCCGTCTACGCGCTAAGCGGGCGCGTGAGCAACAGGTGGCACTTTCATCGGCGTGCGTGCCGGCTGATTTGCCGAGCGTGCGTATGCAGTGAAGGCTTATTATCCCTCTCTGAGAGTGGGCTTGTCTTTGCCTTGCTCATTAAAACAGGCCTGTGAGTAATCTACTTAAAGCTGTCAGGCATCGGCGCCGGCTTTCTGTGAAGAGCTAAAGCAAGGCGAGGACAAATAAAAGCAACAGATTGCAGCAGATTGCACATTATTTTGTTTCTGCTCAGAAAACTGGACCTTTTAAGGGGAGAAAAAAAAATAGGAATGTGCAGCCATGAAATGCACACCGATGTATGGCGTGACGGTTTGAAACCTGCCACTAGAGCAAATAATCGCTTTCTGTTTGTTGCTTATTAAGCGCCACCTATCTAGTTGCTTATTAAACCGGCAGCTTGATGTATAGTGGAAAGAAAAGAAAAAAACAACAACACAAAAACAACAATATCCACTCGGATGCTGGTTTATTATCTGCCATGTAGGTGTAGCTAATAAACCAGCGATGTAGTGTACATACTAAATATTGATGAGCTGCCTTGCTGATTTCTGCGCTTCACTCCCGTTGCTTTTTAATTTTATTTTTTTTTTAAGAAGAAGAAATAAAACCCAAAAATCATATCACACACTGTGTCGTCCGGCGAGCAGCTAATATATCGCCTGCTCAGGCAGCGTTTTTTTTTTTTTTACTCACGGAGAATACGAAGCTAGCGTGCACGAGTGATAACGCGCATATTAAACATTAGGGATTGAAGTGAAGAGGGACGGGTTTTTATCCCCAGTGCGGGCTCAATTTACCGCGCGATCTGGGATTAATGTCGTTCTCTGTCTATAAATCAGCATTTCTATCAGGCCCCAGACCTCCTCGGCATGCTAATGGACAGCACGAAGAGCAGCGAGAGCGCCGAGAGGAACGAGTCCGCTGCAGTAATTAGAACTGTTTCCCACACAAGTCACATAGAGAGAGAGAGAGTGAGAGAGAGACATTTGTGAGACTGGGAGTGTATTAAGTAAATACTGGTTCAGGAGTACTTAAGTACTCAGCGCTCCTGACAGCGAAGGATCCGAACCGATAAACAATCAGGTCACCAGTGCAACGCTTGGATCCTGACAGAAGTGTTTAAACGTTACATTTTGTATATTTAAATTACAAACATCACATAAATGTACACTTTATACATCACATAAATGTAGATGGCAGGGCTGCGATAGACAAACCTTTGGTCACTCGTGCCAGTGAAAAGCGTCGGTTTCAATGGTGCGAAAATCTTGGGCTGTGGACAAAGAAGCGTACCAACCAGACTGGTGCATGCCCAGAGTGAAGCATGGCAGTGGATCACTGATGGTTTGGGCTGCGATATCATGGCATTCCCTCGGCCCAATACTTGTGCTAGATGTGCGCATCACTTGCAAGGACTACCAAACCATTCTGGAGGACCATGTGCACCCTATGGTTCAAACATTGTATCCTGAAGGTGGTGACGTGTATCAGATGATAATGCACCAATACACACAGCAAGACTGGTGACAGAGTGGTTTGATGAACATGAAAGTGAAGATGAACATCAGCAGATCCAAATATTATTGATCCACTTTGGGGTGTTTTGGAGAAGCGAGTCAGGAAACATTTTCCTCCACCAGCATCACGTAGTGGCCTGGCCACTATTCTGTAAGAAGAATGGCTCAAAATCCCTCTGGCCACTGTGCAGGACTTGTAAAAAGGAGGCCCTACAAAAGGAGGCCCTACACCATACTAATGAATTATTGTGGTCTTAAACCAGGCGTTTCAGTTTCACTGTGCAATCCCTGTATTTTTGTTAAGATTAGCTTTGAACTTAGCATCAAGGTAGCTTAGTGGTTTGCACTGTTGCCTTGCACCTTCAGAATTAATCCATATATACAGTAAGTGAAAGTGATTGAGCTTTGAACTTAAAGGTAAAATTTCTTTTAGAAACATTTTACCTGCCTCCTAAGTGTAGTAACGCGAACACACTCTGGGTATACCCACTCTACACAATCTCACACACTAGCCAATCACGGGCGTAAGTGAACATATGCATGCGGAAGTGGTGGATAGCGCTTTCCTCTGAGTGTGTTACGCCGTCACCAGATGTGTGAGTGGAAGTTTGAAAAGAGGCAGTCTAATGCCGTGATGTGTCCCAGAGGGAGGCTGTAATAGTCTTAGTGAGAACTGACTACATCTAAATTAGAAGAATAAAATCGGGGGAAGGTAAACCTACAACTTTAAAACAGTGTAAAATTGATTAATTCCTTAGAAATAAAAATACAAACCGTTGGCATCATCCGTAAAGCGATTGCATTCTGCGAGATGACAGTTTCATCTTCTTTTGAGTTTATGGGCGGTCAGTGCTCTACCACCAGCTACTGGGGAGGAGTAGAATAGCGTATGAGTGATTATGACATACTTTAAAATCTGTAATAAATATAGCTGATTAAAACCAATCAGATATAAATATTAGTGCTATTGAATTCAATCAAATTATACAATTGCAAAAAAGTATATTAAGTCTAACTATGACTCGCGGCTCTAGATGTGACAGTTACCATTGGAAATTTTTGGAGGGGATTTGTATTTAGAGTGCTGATATATACAGTATATTTTTTTAAAATCTCAAAATCATCACTTGGCGGATGTACAGCAGACCTGCAAGTCGTTAAAAAAGTTGTAGCTCATGCAGGCAAGCTACAAATCACTTCAAGTCACCTCAAGACACACCCTGGCAAGCCACAACAATACTGATCTTGATTCACAGCAAATATCGTGAAAGTGGGAACTGTTTGTAATTGAATTACAAAGTGAGATTTTCGGTTTTATAGTTTATATTATCAGAAACAAGCTTTTTAAAAAAATCTATGATATGAGGTGAGGAGTGGTGGTGGAGCTTTAAGATAAAGCGGTGAGACGTGAGTGAAGAAAAACAGTGAAAATAAGTCAAATAAACTCTTTTCTGTTTATGATTAAATCGTTTATAGCCTAATACTGTAAACCACATTTGTGTAAATGTAAAACTGTTCATCTGACACTTAACTGCTCAAAGACCAAGCGATTTAGACAGAATTCAGCCTGCAATAATTTGAAGAAAAAAAAAAAAAAACCTGCAAATCTTTTTAACACATCACCAAGACGCCGCATGGCTCCACCACAGTGCAGGTGGAATCAATCCTCAATTGATCCTTTTAACGGTGAATTACTGAAATAATTACATTTCTCAACATCATATTTCATATCCAGTGGAAGAGAAAAAGAATCTGAGGGAGAAATTTCCCTCGCTCAGTCCCATACCGTTCTGTGAGTAACGGCCCAGGAGAGGCAGTCGAGGAGATCCTGCTGGAGCGATCAGATTCCTCTCTAGTAATGAAAGAGTCAACCACGTTAATGTCTCTGAAATTACACCCAGAAAATGCCTATTGAAATGTAGCACTTGACCACAATAAGCACAAGTTTCTTTCTCCATTAGCTCAGCTGTATCCTCCATCAAGCGAGTATTACACACTCCTGATTTCATTCGAGTTCAACCGTCGTACGATTACGCCGGGCCCGCCGTGACTGACTGCAATCAATAGTGATTTGGAATGTTCGGCCAGGATCGCTGCCATGACCTACTGTCAGATTAATCACTTGCAAATTATGATCTTTATATAAATATATGGAAACGACTGCCAGAAGGAAGAGATGCTTTATTCTCGGTGTTGCCTTTGGTATACAAACACAGCTGTCTCTTTAATAGATTTCACTGAACCCATTCATAGTTTTTAATAGTTTAATCTACATCTTATTAGCGTCAAATTGTGTTTTGACAGTAGGTTTAAGAGCCACAGCGATAATATAATGTTATCATTATATTAATGTTATAATGTTATCATAGATTTCTATTTAATACCGTAGCCAAATTAACCAGAAATAAGACCACTGCAGAAATCTCCACAACAACATTGTGCA
>JAQQZS010000011.1:4818082-4855446 GCA_030068045.1 Platyallabes tihoni
AAATAATTCTTTTGATTGTGTAAAGCTGCTTTGAGGCAATGACAATTGCTAAAAGCGCTATACAAATAAAAATTGAAATTGAAATTATCATCATTAAAGTTGTCACAATACACTTTTCTAACATATCGGAATATCTTGACAAGTTGAAGTGGTGATTAAAACACCTGATCCTTGGAAAACGACAAATAACATGTCGCTAACTTGCGGAGGAGACGCGTCTGTCTGTGTGAACTATACATCCAATCGTTCTCCAACACCACTTGCACATTACAGGAACTCAGCTGGGTGTTATCGCCACATCCGCCATACAGTCCTGACCTGGCTCCAAGCTATTTCCACATGTTTGGGCAATTAAAGGAGTTCCTTGGAGGCCAGACGCGAAGTAGGCAGTCTGATCATGGCTCTGGGGTACTGAGAAAACTTTCTACTCTGGTGGTATCCAAGCACTAGTGAAACGATGGGGTAAATGCACTAGTGTAGCAGGGGATTATACAGAGAAATAAAGGGAGTTTTTACTCTTGTCACTGTGTCCTTTTATTCTGCACACTTAAAAGTCCTGGTTTGACTTGGTAAAGTGGTGTTTTGACTTAAGTTAAGCTTCTTAATTAATCTATTCAAGAGCGCTTGTGTACAGAGCAGCCATACAAGAATAAAAATGACTTCTCATGTCAAAACATGGACGCATGAGTTTAAAAAGACGGGATTGTCATTACATCAGAGTGCGAGACCTCAAGACTTCATGCATCACTCATGAGTGGATCAGTCGGTGTGGGCACCAGGAATGAGCAGATTTCATAATTACATATCTTCTGTGCTTTTTATTCATAGCTCATGATCAATCATGGCCGTGTGTGAGCTCACACAAGCGGAAGAAGTGGATAGCGCTATCCTCCGACTGTGGTACTGTGGTGCGAGATTAAGTTAGAAAAGATGCAGATGTTTTTTTTCGAAAGAGACACGTTAGAGGGCCCCCGAGTGGTGCAGTGTTAAGGTGCTCGCCCTATTACCCAGAGATCGCAAGTTCGATTCCCGGGTGATGCTGTAACCTCTCGCAGCCGGAGGTCTAGAGAGAGCTGATGGGCCGAGCGGAGGGGAGGGATGAGAGGTACTTAGTGCTCACACATTAATCACGGCTCTACAGCCAATCAGGGGTCGTCTGTGAGCCCATGGAGCGGATAGCACTATCCTCCAAGTGTGTTACGCCACCCCCAGCAATGCATGAGCAAGCAGTTCGAAAAGATGCTGGCGTCATGTGGTTCGGAGGAAACCAACCTGCCGGCCCTCCCGACTGAGTGATAGTAGTAGCCTTAATGTGGGAGCCCTCTAGTGAGAAGCACACGTTAAAGATTTCACCCTCACTGGTCGGTGGTTGCCTTGATGGGAGAGTGCCCTAGTAATTGGGGAGAGAATCAGAAAAATCCGAAAATATTTATTTGTGCAATAAAAGTAACCTAGAGAATGTCCTGTAACCTAAAGCATGTTCTGTAACCTAGAGAATGTCCTGTAACCTAGAGAATGTCCTGAAACCTCGTGAAGTTTTGAGTAATATAAATATAAAAAGTTATTTAACAGTCCATGTTTTATTTAGCCTTAAAAACAAACAGCAACACAGCATTGGTCAACGAACGATAAAAAAAAAAAAGAAAAAGAAGAAAAACTGCTTATTAGAAGTCCTGCTAGTGTGTATTGACGGAGGAGACTTCAGACTTCAGTATTCATTTGGAATTTTCTGAGACTTGTACATGTAGAACCAAAGTTACTTTTAAAGCGTGTAAATTTTTACCGCTAACGGAATATGGGAACGATGTCACAAAAATGTAAAACTCACAAAATATGCATATGTTTATCATTATTTTCTGAAAACAACTGAAAACATGTGATCTGTGCTATTTATTTGCCCGTGTGACCCATTTTTGAAATTTAGCTGATTAAAATTACATAATTCATTATATTGCTTAGGTTGTGCCAAAAAAAAAAAAAAAAACAAGACAGTATGTCACTCTATAATATTGACCCCATATATTTAATTGTTTATTAAAACATAGTAATGCAAAAACAAATAAACAACAACAACAATAACTCTAAAATTGTTACATACTGTACATATAAAGGAATTTTTAATTGAAGTTACAAAAATGTTTTTGTACCGTATTGTCAGTATTTAGACAGGAAAACTGCAATGTGTTTATTGATAGAAAACCACATACTCTTAGTCGGTATTACCGTACCTAATAATTTGTCCACCCCTAAATCATTGTTTCTCTTTCTTTTTAAATGACCTGATTGAGATTCTCCATAATAATCACCACTATATATAGGCTATATTTTTGTATTCTACACATGAAGGAAATCTACTACTGTACTAACAAACACGATCCAGCATCCATTATTAACGATAATGTGCTTAAGCAGCACAGGGAATACTGATCCCATTACGGTGTAACCCAGAGGAACGCTCTTAAACGGGACATTAGCTGTGTGACACGGGTTCGATTCGCTCGTGCTGAAATTCCGCTGTGTAATCACTACTATTCGTCTGAGCCCTGTAGCTGCCCCGTGGACAGACACGAACAGAGAAAAGTGCAGCAAAGTGGGCTTATTATTTAATTATTATTCTTTCACCTGATTCATCAGCTCTCTAGCAACCCCTGTCAGAGACCCAGATATCTCAAAAAAAAAAAACGTCGTTCCATGCTGTTGTACTCGTGTTCAATCTTACTAATAGTCGTGAAAATGCTGCGAGCGAGAGTCAGGCATGTGCACTTGAATAAGAAATAAAGCTCAGTCCTATATTATAGGATATAGGCTGGAGAAGAAGAAGCGAAGGACTGATTGTTTGAAGAGTTGCAATTAATGAACTTACAAAGTAAACCTAGGGCGTGTTTATTTTTTTTTTCTCCATATTATCATGACTCATTCAGATAAACCTGAACATGTGTACTGAATTCTTATCACTGATACACGTGCAGTGTTCTGCATGCACATCATGTTGCATTATTCAGTAGGGATGGGAACCACCAAGGACCGACCGATATCATATCATTGCGATACCTACGTACCGATTCGATTTGTACGGCGATTCTGTTAGGATCATGATTTTATAAATATCCCGATTTAAATAGTTTTTTTCTTTCATTCAGATTTTGTTGTAATTCTTAACAAAATTTGCAAATAATTACCACACAGGACGCTGTGTTACAGTACGTGAATAGTTTAGAGTGTGCCACCTGTAGGATTATGAAAGAACAGCACTATTTTACCACTTTAAATGCAAATATATATAAATTTTGGACTCAGTGTGGTGATACATGAATTGCCACACAAAAGAAACGTGATATCTATTTTTTTTCCCATATCTATTATTCAGTATAGATGGGATCACCAGGGACCGACCGATACGATATTATCGCGACACCTAGGTGCCGATTTTTTATTTATATTTATATCTATGAGTATCATGATTTTATTATACAATTCTAAACAAACTTGACAAATAGTTTGTCTAGGATTATAAACTAATGGATTAGAAAAGGAACATTTTAACATCAAATACAATCCTGTAAATTAAAAATAAATAATGGCTATAGAAATGGCAATAAATAAATTAATGAACAAAAAAATTCTGATATGTAACTGAATCAATTTTCAATTAAATACAATCAATGAAATACAATCTCTAATATTTATTACATTTAGCGGTAAATACATAAGGAATAAAACAACCTGTGGCATGCAGCTACTGGAAAATAATCAAAAACATATTCGTTTTATTGCTCTTATACATCAGCAATTTGTCAAAGCTTATTTATTTGCTTGTATACCCTTTATAGCCATGTTTGGCTTGATTGTGAAATATGACAAACCAAGTTTCTGTTATCATTAACATTATCATTAAAATACCAATAAATAATTAAAAGCACATACTGTAGGAGAAATTTGAGTGTCCTATTATGGTGTCCTTTGTTGTCCTATATGTTATTGTGTCTTATAATAAAATCCTAGAGATTGTTGGAAAAAAAATCATTTCGGTTATCTATGGTGATGCTTTTGTGTGGCAATTCATGGATCGCCAAACTGACTCCAAAATACATTTTTACCTCATATATACTGTATATGTTTGGTTTTTTTTTAGGTGGCAAAACGTCGCTGTTCCTCGTTAATCCTATAGGTGATGTCGTACTAGCGCTATAAGCAATAAGCTACATTTAAATAAGCATGTTTGGTTAATTTATGAAGCCGTTATATAAAAAACTTATGTCTACATTTTTTTAAGGTTTTAAAATTATAACAAAACCGAAAAAAATAAAATTGAATAAGAATATTTATAAAATCATAAGAAATCAAAAATCAGCTAATTAATCAGCACCGAGGGATCATGATAATATCATATCGAGCGGTCGCTGGCGAGTCCTGTCCCTATGAAATACAATATTATTTTCCAGCGCAGAAAAAAAAATTCCTCGTCTGATTTTAATGCTAATTTGCTAATACAAGAAAACGGCTTGATTTAAGGCTCGGGACTTTCCTAATTTGCATATTCATAAAGTCTGGATTGCAATCCTAGGTACTTCTGTGCTTTTATCCCTTATCTGCTGACGCTTATTACGTAACCTCGAAGCAATTTAATATGCGAAGCAATTAAAAGTACCTAAGCAACCACTGCTAAATTGAAACACGTGTGTTATTTAAGTAGAAAAGACAGAATGAAAAGATGAAATCATGTTTGTGTAACAGTTGAGGAACCCAGGGCGTTGTTGGTTTATATCATTTGCTGTGCATAATAAAAGAAATCTGGGCTGCCTTTTTTTTTTTTTTTAGTTATGACCCTGAAGCGTTCAGGGAGAAAAAAAAATAGTTGCAGCCATGAATTTTCTCATCCCTTCTGTTTTATAGCTATTCAATATTTTAGTGGCAGAACCGTGCCAAGAAACCTCAGCCTCACCCCAAAACACCAGCTGGCCATCTGACCCCCCAGTGGAAAAACTGGGGTTTTAATTAAAACTTGTCTCTTTACTATATTTAATGTAGATAATCACTGTTTTTTTTTTTTTTTTTTAAATTCCATATTAAATAGGGAATATATTGTGAAGCAAGAGTTACAATTTCTGGGCAAAAATGTTGTGCAAATGGAAGAAGAAAAGAAAACTAGAACGATGAGTCAGGTTCTTGACTAAATCTTCCCTTTTTCCTGTTTGCCCAATTTTTCCCCCCGCTTCCTTTGCTCTCTCTGTGCAAAATAAGTCCTGAGCATCCAGATGAGCACTCCTGCGCCAGCAAATGCACTTTTACTTACTGGTGATTCAACACTACCCATCCATTTCCCCAAACAGCCGAGTACCTTGAGTGTGTCCATCTGGGCTCGCATATGGAAGCGTGTTAGTCTGTCTCTCTCGCTCTCTCCACTATACTTTCGATAGCCCGGCAGTTGACGGAGTGCTCATCCGCTAAAGGAATCCATAGAAAATGCGACAGAGGTGCGCTTGAACGGGTGTGTGCACAAACGCAGAGGGAAGAAGAAAAAAAAATACATAAACAAGTAACAGGTTTAAATAGACATGAGCATACATGAGTACACTCTGTTCACAGACTATGAAGCAAGGCACTGGCTTGGTAAATTGCTTTGGAAATGAGCTGCGCTTCATAGGCTGAGCTTTGTCGAGCCTTCAGCACTTTCCTCAAGCCGCTGATGACTAGACAGCCACAAGAAGCTGTTAACATCCTGTGGAACTCTGCAGGGCATTAAGAGAAGGAGGAAAAAAAAAAAAGTAAAAGTCCCTACTTTTTTCATTTACAGGTTGAGGTTAAAGTGAACCGGAACAATCCAGAACAACATTGCAGCACCCTTAGTAATTTAAAAAGGGTAGAAATTTTAAGTTGTTTTTTTTTTTTTTTTGCTTGTACCAACAGCACATGTGTAATGTTTTGACGTTGTGGGGACTTGGCTGGTCCACACTAGAAAAACTCTGCTATTGTTATTGTAGTTTTTCAAACTGTCTGCGCATACATGCCCCTGAGATCCTCATTAGCACCATATTTCAACAAGTGGTCGAATGTTTTCAGGGATTACATGGAACGTTGCTGTTGGTCTTTTGGCTGCTCCAATTAAGGGGTCGATACAGCAGACCATCCGATCCACACACAACTTGGCACAGGTTTTACACCAGATGCCGTTTCTGACTAGTGTTTTATCTGGCCTTGGGACCCGGCACTGCATCCAGCAGCTGGGGTTTGGGCATCGGGTAGGAAACAATCCTTGGCATTCTGCATGGCATGTTAGAAATATACCACTACCACTGATGCCCTACAGCATTTTTATGGTATATACAGTATGAATGGATTATATTTAGATATATTTGGAATTTATTTATTGTTTGAAATATATTTTCTTGGTTTGTAAAAGCCAAACACTGGACGAACCCTCAGCCTTGCTTTCAGTTTTAAGTTCTTCAAAACAGCAGGTAAAAACAGATTAAAAACAATGGATGGTAAATTGATGGCACGGTGACTCAGTGGTTAGCACTGTCAACCACCACCAGGGTTAGGGGTTTGAACATCCATGAAGCTATGAAATTGTCCAGTCTGTGCCTGTGGAATCTACATGTTTTTCTGTTGCTCAGTGGGTTTCCTGCACGTACTCTGGTTTCCTCCCACAGTTCAAAGCCATTCATTATCAGCTGACTGGCATTACAGAATTGCCCACAGTGTATGACTGGATCTGTACTTGTACCCTAGTTGTCCCAGTATATATAGATGATTGATGGACAGATGTATAATTGGTTAAATCTATTAAGTTGGACTGACCATCCGCAGTCCATCCAAATAATCAGGGGTTCTGTACTGCTCTGTTCATTCAGAATGATTTCTATGGCATTACACAATGATTCAGACTTTCCAGCCAAAGCAAGGAGTGGTTAAAGGGCGTGGCTCTAAGGAACCCTGAAAGGAGATACTGCATTTGCCTCCATTTTGAATTTCAAAACAACCTCCAGCAAACGTCAGCCAAGTTACTCGACTACAGTACCTGTAATCAATCAACAGCAGTTTGTTTAAAAGTTTCAATGAGGAATAACAGACTTTGCACTGGGTGCACTGTATACAAACAAAATGTACAACGATGCTAAAACGTCTGCTTTAATTAACTGCCGACTCAGCATTCGTTTAGAAACTGAAAGTAAAATCATAATATAGCATTCATGAGGCGCCATGAAAAACTCATACGATGTTGCTGAGGATGGAGGACTGGTGGTTGAGACCAAATCAATGGTGGTTGAGACCAAAATTTGTTTTCTTAACAAAAGTCTTGCTTTTGTAAAAGCAAAAACTTTTATTATCATTGAGCATTTCCATTAAGATGAGCGCAAGACGGTGTGAATTGTGCTCAAAGGGATTTGTGAGTGTAATGTGTAAGAAAACTAGTATTGTGATTGCTGAGTGCAGAGTCAATGTACTGTACCCTTTGCTTACATTTTTTAAACTTTGGCTGCAAAGACTTTGAATAAGAGGTACAGTACTGTGCAAAAGTCTTGAGCCCCTGTTCATTTCTTCATATTTTCCTTTCAAAGAGCCAGACTTTTTAATGTAGTCTTGAGGAATAGCTCTCCAGGCTTCCTGAGGGACTTTTTTGCCTTTCATTTTCAGTCCAGTCCCTGTACCTGGACAGTTTCACACAGTGACCTAAGAATTATTTAAGTATTAAAAAATCTGTCTAACTTATGGAATGAACCAGTGAGAAACAGGTGCAGATGATGACGGATGATCACTCCAGTGATTAATATACTGGTGATGCTGAATGCTGAGCAGCTGAAACAGATGAGAGGGGAAATGAGGTTGCTGATGAGGTTGTTACATAAACAACCAGTTTTTAAATTGTGTCTTTTAAAAAAAAAAAAAAGGTTGTTTTTTAAACTTTGGAAACTGCTACAGTAAACTATTTGCTCTATTTCTTTAATTTAATCTACATTAATTTAATTTAATTTAACTTAATATGAAAAAATTAGGTGTGCTCAAGTCTTTTGCACAGTACTGTGACTCTCAACCAACTAAAGTAAAATTTCCAAAATAGTTACTGGTCATGTGACAACTAAGTTGGCCTTAATTATTGCTCATAAACCTGCTCTAAATATTATGTCAATATATTTCAATTTTATTATACTTTACTTTGTATATTTAACCAAAGGTGGGAAAAAACATGGAAAAAATAAAATTGATAAAAGACTCTTGCTATGAAATATTCAACCTTTCAATTATTCATGTTAAAAAGGAGAAAATCAATGTCCTTTCCTGTAGTCATTTTGAACCTGTAGGCTACAAGCGCTTGATAATTGATTGTGCACTTTTATTAATTTAGACTTCATTCCTTAAAGGCAAAGCTCCTCGTGTCTGTAAGGATGAGGCCTTCTAATAAATCTGAAATTTAATGAGGCTTCTGAGGAGGTGCGAAACTACCAATCAGCAAAGAGCGCACTCATTTACAGTACCTCAAGAATATGAGTAGCTGCTTTAACTAGCTATGCTTAGGAAAGCGATCTGCTGATCAGATGAGATCTACATCATGAGGTGGGAAAACACCCTGAATGAAACGCCATTTCTGTGAATTTCAAGGGCGTCCCCTGAACATCAATACTCCCATGAGTCCATGAAAATGTCAAATCTCAAAGAGCAGAATTTAATATACAACATCATAGAAGTCCCTTAAACGGAGACTTCTCCGTTATTTCACTAGCCAGTTTATTTTGAAATTTTGCACTTTACAAAAGGAGTTTGGGTTGGAACATACAGTATAATTCGTCATTTGGACTATTTGTAATTTGGACTTTTCATTTTGTTTAACTTGTCTTGATGGCTCTGTGTTTTCAATGCTTTTTCAATTATCATATATTCTATCATTTTTTTATATTTTCGTGTATTTCTGAATCTGCCTTCTTTACGACATCTAGTATAATCACAGGGCATTAAAATTACAAACATTTTTAACAAGCATTATAACAGACAGCCTTTCTGCTAACAACACTCAAATTTACCGTAATGACACGAGTTTTAAAAATTTTGACCAAAAAAAAAAAAAGTCAATGTTGAAAAAGTTAAGTAAACTAATTAAAAATTTCAGTGTGTGTGTGAATTAATGGGGATTTGCTCCCTGCATTTGTTTTAGGTACTTTACTGTTGAACTCTGCAAATGGTGCAATTGGGTCCATGCTCGTTCAATCATTACTGTATAATTTTCCGTTAATTGCCTATTAGGGTTATTCTAAAAACGGCAAATGAGCTCCCAGCTACTGGCTGTCAAGCAGCAAGTGTTTAACTGAAATAATAATGTATGCCTGATTCATAATTCATTTTGTTCTTTAAAGGAACTCTCTGATTTATTAATTAACCTGGACTACTAACAATATTCACTCGACACACCTCAGCCTTTGCATAAAGTCAGTCCATACACCTCTGACTTTACATACAACCCGGAGTCATGCCACATGCAGAGGTTCTCTGATGACACTGGCCTTGTGGGATGTTTTAGCGACGGACAGGAGGGCGAGTACAGAAGCCTGGTTAAGGACTTTGTGGCCTGGTGCAGTCTAAACCAGTTACACCTGAACGTCACCAAGACCAGGAAGATGGTGATTGACTTTCGTTGGTTTGGGTCTCCCCTGCTACCTGTCTCCATTGAGATCTGAATGTCAAGATGGTGAAATCATATAGTACAAATACCCAGCTGACTATCTATACAAGAAAGGTCAGGGCTGGCTGTTGGATGCCACACGGTTGGACAAGTTGTTCAGGAGCTGATTGGTTTGGAGCTGAACTTCGTCATGGACAACCTTGACCAGAAGTTTCCACACAGAAGAGAAAGTTCAGTGAACGACTTCCAACACAAAGCTGCTCAACTAAGAGATTCAGGAAATCCTTGGTCCTCAGAGTTATTCAGCTTTTCAACGCCTATCTGCAGGGTCATGGGCGTGTGGACTTGGAGATCAAGGCTTAAGGCCTCTACTCTTCTTCATTAAATCACAGTGCTACCCGGATAACTCGCTCATCTTTTAGCGCCAATACGCATAGATCCTGTCAGGTGTCACTTTCATGCTCTTTACACAATAAAAATTTACTTCACAATTATTAGACTCATCTTTATGTATTTGCACTGTTGTCACTTTGTCATAGGTACAATTGCACATTAAGGGTAGCACTTATTCTTCTTATTAATTCATTTCCTTTTTTACATTTAGCATTTTAGCAGTGCTGGATTATTTGTGCAATGTATATGGCTACAAAGGGTTTGTATATATATTTATTATTATATAAATGTTAGAAGTACAGAACAATACTGTTGTCAAATGTAGCACCTGTTAAAAGTGATCTATCTATCTATCTATCTATCTATCTATCTAACTATCTAACTATCTAACTATCTATCTATTCAATAAAAACTGCTTTTTGTGTTTGTTTTGGTTTTTTAGCACAAGTTTAACATGGATCAATGAAAGTCTAATTCACATCCCACAGTACTCACTCACTCTCACTCATCTTCTATACCACTTTATCCTGTATTCAGGGTCGCAGGGGCCTGGATCCTATCCCAGGAGGCTTAGGGCACGAGGCGGTTACACCCTGGACAGTGTGCCAATCCATCGCAGGGCACACACACATACACACACCCATTCACACACTACGGGCAATTTGGGAACGCCAATTAGCCTAACCTGCATATCTTTGGACTGTGGGAGGAAACCGGAGTACCCGGAGGGAGCCCACCAAGCACGGGGAGAACATGCAAACTATATGCACGGTAATCGAGCCTGGCCAGGAATGGAACTCGGACCCTGGAGGACATCCCACAGTATAACTACAAAAACATCTTGCAACAAATACGTATGACGCTGTTTTTAGCGCCGTACCCTGATCCTCTGCTTTGTATGCGGCGGCTGCGTTAAGGCCATTGCCTAAAGTCTATATCAGTTAATCCTTTAATGTGCAGAGCTTTGGGAAAAGCTGTCCGTATCTGTGATGTGAGGACTACGCGCTTACCATACTATCACATTCTTGTTCCTCTGCAGAAGTCTGTGCACATGTCGCCTGTGCGCGTGGTAATTTGCTGTAAGCTGTCGTGTTAATAGGGTGGTAATGGGAGCTTCCCAGGTGAGCCTGTGATGACAGCTTGCATATGGTTCGTGCTGATGACACCCAGCGCAGCGGAGAGGAAAAGCTCACTGGCTCAAAAGTTGAACGGGATTATGGCCACGAATATTTAATACCACACGGCCTGAGCAGTAACATGACTTTCCGGAGATATTTAAAGCAACTTTCGAAGATTATAAACGTTAAGCTACTGGTATATTAAAGTTATGCTGACATTTCAAAGGTGTAATAGTTGTTAAAATAATTACTTACTTGTACAAATATGTAGAATATGATATATATATATATTTAAAAGGTTTAAACTAGCACCAGTGCAGTGTCTTACACAGCGTAGGAAACCTGTCTGCCTTCTGGTCCCGGGTGCTTGCTTATGTTTAAGGTTTCCTGTCAGTCACTTCATAATCATTACCCAAACCTCCTTCACTCCACCTCCGTCTCTTCCCTCTTATCTCTTCTTTCCACGGGCACCTGCAACACCATGGAAGACGTCGCACATCGCAGACAGAACTTTACATGAGTCGAGAAGCCTAACACGCAGCGTGATAGTGTCACTCAAACTAGCAAAAACGTGTGACACAAAGCAGCACGCGTGAAAAGCAGCACATCGTCGATGCAGCGCGCGTTAAACAGGAAAGCACTCGATATCGTCATGAAATATATATACTGCTAATTTCTTTTTGCCAGTTTTTACCTCAACTCAATGACGATGACAAATCTATGCGGTTTAATTAAAAAGCCAACTTAAATTTCGTTCAATCAAAATACTCGGAATACTTTATTACTGTATAAAAAGAATTGGTATCTTCAATTCATGTTTTAAGTTTCAGATCGCCATATTAGCCCCGCTTCCACCACCACCCAGAATTCCCCTAGTTATTTCCACCCAGCAATTGTGTGTCAGAGGAAAGCGCAGGGCAGAAGTGCTATCCGCCTTCTTCTGCATGTACTGTATGAGATCACGTTTGCTCATGGCTGGCTAGTGTCACTGTGATTAATAAGGGATAGAAAATGGAGAGAACGCCATCCCTCACACCCAGACAGCGAGCCAGATCCCTTGTACCACTTGGTCTACAGATTATTAAATAGAAGAATGAGCAAAAAAACAATTATTTTAAATATATTTTTCATTTGATTAAAATACGGACCAGTTAAATAAATGTTAGTTATAATAATAATAATAATAATTTTTAAAAATGACAGCATACTGTGTTGAATTTTTGCACAGAGCAGGAAGCTGCAGTTTGATTCGAACTCATCCCGACCCCTCCCATCTTTCCCAGCAAAAAGATCGAGCCTAGAATCGATCCGAAGTGAAGACTTTAGTAGCTGTATGAGCCAAGTGAGAACGTGCCCTTGGTTTTGCCGCACTCCTATATAATACATGTCACATGTAACAGTAGGTGTAAGCTGCATAAGGTTCTGTGCTTAGATCTCACTCTATGAATAAACAAAGCACCAATCGGTGATGAGTATTTCTTTTTAATGTCCTTAGGTACAGTACATGTATCTAAAAGCTACAGGAGTGACACAAATCTCTCGGTCCAATAAGCAGCACTTTGTATCCGCCGGACTTCCTGACACTGTGCACTGAAACGTTTTACTTTGCGAGAAAAATAAAAAAAACTCCGCTGGTGAGATAACACACTAAATGTACCATCAATAAATAACGGAATAAAGAAATAAATACATCTGCGAGAGCATCACTGTGTCCGGGCTCAGCAAAGCGTTTCAGACTTTCCTCACAGTGCAAAGGACAACTGGCAGAGGACTATGGTTTCCCGAAAGAGGCATCCGGCATGATGGATGACTAAATGCAGATGATGGATGACCGGGTCAGTCAGGCCGAGTAGAGCCATTAGTAAAGCTTTTACTGAGATGTCCGGCCACCAAGATCGACTTTCCTCTGACTTCAAGTGCAGAGTGTAAATGAGCAGGCTGTTTTCACAAGTCCACGTGCTCCACTTATCCATGTGGCTCAGTTTGCACAGTGTAACATGTTGCGGTAGATGATGATGTGTGAGAATGCAAAGAATAGGAATGTATTTTTATATCTAATGCTATTTACGATGGCAACACAGTGGTGTAGTGGTTACAGGCCTCTGTGGCCTCGCACCATCAAGGTCATGGGGTTCGATTCCCGCCTCAGGTCTGTGTGTGTTGAGATTTCACGTTCCTTCCTGTGCTCGGTGGGTTTCCTGTTTCCTCACACAAGCCATAGACATGCAGCGACCCTGTACAGGATATGCGATATAGAAGATAAATGGATGTAATCATGGGTGACGCCCCGATCCAGAGCGACTTCTGTTTATCTCATTATGAGCAGTTGAGTGGTGTTGAGGTTTGAACCTGGAACCTTACAATCAGCAGGCAGTCCATCACCTTAATCACTGAGGAAATGTATTTAAGTTGTGTTTAACGTTGTGTTTAACATCCTACAGGACATCTACGCATCTCCTGTACTTATTCCACCATAAAAGTAGCGATGCTGCAGGTGGATGTGAGGCTCATGAATGATCTTAATCTCTGCAAACCTACAGGAAAGGTGAGCACTGATTCGGTTCTCCTCCAAACACACACACACTCACACACACATAAGCAGCCAAGTTAGAGTATAGGAGAATCATGTAATCGTGTACAAAATTCACATGATAGCTGTATTCCATGAATTATGCAAAATATTTAAAAATTAAGGATTGTGGTGCCTTTCCTTAACACACACACACTCACACACACAGTTAGCAGGATCTGAGTGAGTGCATGCTGTCAGTGAAAACTGGAGGCAATACGAGTCAAAAAAATCAAGAACTGATTTGACTGCAACACACACACACACACACACAAACAACACTTCTCAGCATCTAAGTTAGTGTGTGTATACAGTACTTGCATTTACATAAATACATTGCCCAAAAAATCCTGGTAAAAGATGCAGTGAGATGACCTCGCCACACACACACACACACACACAGTTTACATCGTCTTAGTGGTGTGTGCTACAGAATTTAGAAATCACTTAGGACATTTAAACAATAAATCTGACACACAAAATGGTAACGAGTTTAAACACACACACACACACACACACAACCTCAGCACACAAGTTGGTAAATCCATCATCAATCTTAGTGCTTTTTCTAGGATTTTTTAATGCAGTGTACATAAATGCAAGTACACACGCGCTAACCTGAATGCTGAGATGTGTGTGTGTGTGTGCGTGTACTTAGATTTATATATGCATTGCACAAAAAATTATGGACAAAAAGAGGACTGTGATGACCTTATGCATGTACACACACACACACACACACTGTTTACCTTGTCTTAGTTGCATATTCTATAACAATAAATCTGGTACCAAAAATGCTGTTTCAAAGTCGTGTATTGATGGAATTGCCCTACACACACACACACACACACACACACGCACAATGTGTGTGCGCTTGCATTTATATGATTTGCATTAAAAATTGCATTCTGGCAAAAGTCGAGCACTGTGATGACCTTACGCAAACACACACACACACACGGTGCAGCGTCCGAGTTTGCGCGCGCGTGTGTTTCTGTGTGTGTGTGTGTGTGTGTATGAGAATCTCTAAATGTCGAAAACAACACCGGGTAAACGAGTTTCAAAGTCGAGTGCTGATGCGATTCTCCACACACACACAAGCGCGCGCACTGCAGCGTCGGGGTTAGTGTGTTGCCAATCAGTGTGTGTGTGTGTGTGTGTTACCATGTCCGATGCAGCGATGCTTTCTACTACAAACACATCATCCTGAACAAGGTCTTCACTCTCTCTCCTTCACACACACACACACACACACCGTCCTACCTGTTCCAGATGTCGTGTCTCAGGCGCGCGCTGTCATCTCTCTCCCACCTCGCGCAACCTTGAGTCCGCGCGCGAGCCGAGCCGCAGTGCCCGTGCTATTCCTTACACACAAGCGCACACCCCCCTCCAACCCCCTTCGCTTTTATTCTCGCCGCGTGTGGATGGCTCGCGCACCTCGGATAGAAACGCGTCGGTTATTCATCACACAGATTCTTTAAAAATATATATATATATATAAATAAAAAATCATCAGTGTCGTATTCCGGCTTTCACATCACATCCACGGTGTGCGTGTGTGTGTAAGTGGTCGTGTAGTAAAGGTAAAAACAACAGGAAGTACACACGTCGCGTGGGTCTCGTGCTGTTAAGTGCGCGCGCGTGCAAGCAAGAGCTGTCGGTAATTACTACGCAGCGCACGCGCGCTTTCGGCGCGAGACACTAAACAGGCAACACGAGCCCAACTCTTACACACACACACACACACACACACACAAAACTTACACTGAAACTTTATGTTTAAAAACACACTAATGTTAATAAAGAAAAACGAACATTTGTATATACTGTTGCTATATGTTTACGGTGTTTATGTATTTATTTATTTATGATTAATGTGATTTACAAAATTCCTGTGTTTGTATGAGGTTTATTCACAGTACAGTACTTAATTTATTATGGGTATCAAAAAGTTTCGAGATCGCCTTAAAACCTGGCAGTAGAATTCGCTACTGATGGTCTGGCCCATGGGAATGAATTCTTGACGCACAATGACAATGAGCAAGCACTCGGTTGAGCTGTGGACCTGTCTCGGCTTTTTCGGTCGTAGAGATGATATGCTTTTCCACTGTTGCTTCGTCTCAGGGTCGTACCCGTACACCCAAGTTTCATCACCGGTAATGATCCTCGACATGAAGAACAGGTCATCCTCGGCACATTGACAGAGATCTCGACAGACTTTCAAATCTTTGTTCAAGATTTTGTTAAAATCACAGGTGAGGATTGCCTGGACTGTTCCGTATGACAAATTGACAATGGCAGCGAAGTTGTGGATTGTTCTACGACGATAATCATGCACAAGTTGTCAAATGGTTTCAACATTTTCGGAAGTTGAGCTTGTCGAAAGCCTCAGAGATCTCTCATTGTCCTTCAGTGATGTTCTTCCACTCGGCCGCTCAGAACACCTCAAACAACTCGTTGCAGCATCGCCGTTAACTTGCCGAATCGTGTCAAACATCACTGTGACAGATTTGCCAAGTTTCACGCAGAATTTTACATCCACTCTTTGTTCTAACATGTTGTCCATGATGAAATAGCATGGTCAGAATAGCACCAGTTGCACAGCTCCAGATGAACACAGGATGATGTATTTTGGCACACTGACTTATGAAGCTCACAGTGACTGTGCATGCAAGCCTTGTGCTGCCATCTGTTGGCAAAAAGATCGAGCCTAGAAGAAAAAATTTCCCAGTATTGACTAAGCACCCAGAGTGTTTAGATATGACCAAATATTCACAAATGTACACTGAAAGTGTTAAAACAACACTCTGGGTATTGATTTAACATTGAGGATTTTCCCTTCTTACTATGTATCTCTTGGTACTGGTAGTACATATTTTACAGTATACTGCTTCTCCATAGCTTTTACCTGGAAAGGTGCACATGCTGGAATCTAAGGAATTTAAGGAATCACTCTAAAAGTTTAAGAGAGGTGCTTAAGATCCAGTTACACTCCTTAAATTATTTTAAAATCTACACTATTTACATACACTAGTTGCCAAATGTTTTACTCATCACTCTTATACCGTTGTATCCTGTATACAGGGTTGTTGGGGCCTGGAGCCTATCCCACGTGACGGGGCACAAGCGGAGTACACCCTAGACAGGGTGCCCATCCATAACAGGGCAATTAGCCTAATCTGCATGTTTTTGCCCATGCGGAAGGAAACCAGAATACCTGAAGGAAACCCATCAAGCACGGGAAGAACATGCAAATTCCATGCACACAGACCCAAGGCCTGGAGTCGAACCCGGACCCTGGAGGTGACAG
The DNA here is from genome assembly GCA_030068045.1 of Platyallabes tihoni. NCBI lineage: Eukaryota > Metazoa > Chordata > Actinopteri > Siluriformes > Clariidae > Platyallabes > Platyallabes tihoni. Next base: position 4,835,089 of record JAQQZS010000011.1, read on the forward strand.
TGCTAACCACTAAGCCACCATGCCGCCCCAAATGTTTTAGCAAACACTCAATTTCTTGACCTCTGTTGTTCCACTGAGCTCCAGCTGATAAACTAACTGAGGTACATGGAAGTAGAAATGTGTCTGTTTTTATTGCTGAAAATCAACACCAGTGCACCATGTCAGGATAGCTCAAAAAAAAGTGAGCCGAAAAAAGCCTGAAATTTCACATCGAACTTTTCATTTAAACATGGTTTGTTTGAACGTGATTTTAGGAATATTTCAAATCAGCACAACAAAAGTCTTTTATGATATTTAGAACAGTGTTCATTTTAGTAATTTGTTAAATAATTGAACAAAATAAAAGAGCATGTTGTGAGGTGCTTGTACCTTATTTCTTACCCCATTTGGAAATGAAGCACCAAATGTCTGCACCAAAGGTACTAAATATGCACATTTAATTAGGGTTAATACTAAGAATAAAACACATACTACACATGCTACTACTACTTCTACAACTGTTATGAGTATTACTATTATACTTGTGGTGCTGTTACTGCTACAGTACTACTACTACTATTTTACTGTTCTCACTATTACATAGCTCAGAGAGCTCGTTTGTAAGTCCAATTTGTTCGTAAGTCCAAAACGTACTAATATACTAACACAATTGGCTATACACATGCTAATGCCGATCCTGCATCCACACACTGAGAAACTTTTTCATCTGTTCTATCACTTTTCCAACTTCTTTGATATTATTGTTGACATCATCCACACAGTAGACTTCACATGGTCTATGATCTTGTGCTTGTTCTTTAGAGTCGTACAGATGGTTGAACGATTCATGTTAAAATAACAAGCAATATCTGCCATCTTTTCACTTCGCTCTACTCTCTCAATTATTTTCACTTTTGTCTCTATTATTGCTTGGTGATTCTTAGCAGTACCAGCTTCATCGCCGCTGCTTTTACGCTTGCTTCCAGACATCTGACACGTCAGACATGTGATCTAACTTCTGAGAAAATATACGTTCGTATATTCGAATGTTATCATGTAGGGGACTTACTGTATTACTACTACTACTACTGCACAGCACTTTTCCCACTGATGAGTTAACAGTCAGAGTGGTTATCTGAATCTCATATGAACTCAGAAATCAGCTCTGGGTTTTTAACTATGTACTACTACTTGTTATGCATTACTTCTACTGCTACTACTACAAACACTCCTGAACAAGGTTTTTACATTTCTCTCTCTCTCTCACCTTACACTGATGCCTGCTGACTTTACTGTGTACTAATACTTGTTATGTATTAAAACTACTACTACTACTACTACTACTACTTATCCTACTACTGCAACTATAATGTACTACAACTTGTACTGCGACTACTACCTGGGGAGAAAGTACTGTAGTTTTAAATTCTTGCCAGTACTTCAACCACAACCTTCATCACTTCATATCATGCACTTTTATTCAACTTCATCCTTGCAAAAAAAAAAAAACATTTCTGCTGTCTGTGTTGTTGGAATAAAACTGAATATCATGAACCATCACAACTTATCCTGGTACACATTTTACTTGGGAGATTTTGCAACAAACATCTGCCTGCCAAAACCCCACAGCACTGGATATCAGTCAGCTGCAGCGCGTTGGCGGAAGCTCGCTCCCACGTTAACTAGCAGTAACGAAAGTTTGAAACCCAACACGGGTGGTTCAGAGGCAATTCCGAATGACTTGCCTCTGGACGTAATTCGGAATTACTAATGAGTTAAAGTGTAGTTTAAGATGACATAATGTTATCAGATGTGTTTTCTTGCTGGAAGTGCTTCCGTTACTGGTTTTGATTGTGGATTTTGGCAGGCAGGTGCTCTCCTCGCTTTCTAGTACTGTGTACCGCCTTTGAGGCTTTTAACTACTAGGACAATTAGCACTACTACAAGTTCTACAACTATTTTTTTGATTTATTGACTTATACTATTCCTACAACTACTACAATGACTAAAATAATAATAACAATAATAATAATAATAATAATAATAATAATAATAATGATACAATGATGATGATGATGATAATGTCAATATTAATGTTGCTAACAATACGGCACATATAGTAGTAATACTCCTACTACTTATACTGTCACTCCTAATATTTGTGCTACTAATATTATTAGTATATAATAATAATAATAATAATAATAATTATTATTATTATTATTATTATTGTTGTTATTATTATTATTGTTATTATTATTATTATTATTATTATTATTATTATTTTCATAAAACCAAAGTTGACCAGGGAAGAAATAACCAGTGACAACAGAGACTAACATTACACACACAAAAAATGAAAACTAAAATTAAAGTTTGACGCCTGGAGAAGGTTTTTAAAAAACAAGAACAACAACAAAAAAGGTTTTCAGCTCAGCTTACAGAAGGAAATGCCAAAGATTTTAGGTGCTAAGACATTAAATTTCATGCCTACTATAAACTTAGAGTCCACCAGGAATACAGTACCAGAGGAAGTGTACATTCAGAGGTATAGAGATCGAGGAGGTCTACAAGGTAAGCTGGAACAAAGCTAGGTGAACACTTTCTAAGTTGTAAACAGAGGTGTGTGTTAAATTTGGACTGGTTCTGGTGACGGAAAAAACATAAACAAATAAAACAGGAAACCCATATAGGTTATTGGTACCCTATAGAGAACAGAGTGGTTTCCCAGAAGTTTTTTAACTGGGATACTGCTGAAAAAAGGGAATTACATTAATCAAGTTCTACAACTATTTTTTTTAATCAAGATTCAGAGTTATAAAATCAAGGACCCAATCTTTATGGCACTTTTATTATTGCTGCAGGTTTGAGTAAATGTGTCATATAAATATTATTCATTCTCTCATTCTCTCTCATTCATCATCTTTACCGCTTTATCCTTTGCAGAGGGGCTGGAGCCTATCCCAGGAGACTTAGGGAATTTTGGGTAAAACACGGACGGGGTGCCAATCCATCGCCCATCGCAGGGCGCGCACATCACACACAATCTGGGAACACCAATTAGCCTGATCTGCATGTTTTTCGAAAATGGTGTACCCGGGGGAAACCCAGCATGCACAGAGAGAACATGCAAACTCCATGCACACAATCCCGAGGCGTGAATCGAACCCGGACCCTGGGGGTGCAAAGGCGACAGTGCTAACCACTATGCCACTTTTCCGCTCAGATTAATACACTCACTGACTCACCATCTATACCACTTTATCCTATATTCAGGGTCGCGGAGGGCTAGGAACCTTAGGTCACACCCTGGAAAGAGTATTAATCTCTTCACCAAATCATCGCAGGGAACACACAGTCACTCGCGCGTTCATTCACACTCTATGGGCAATTTGGGAACGCCAGTTAGTAAACCCATCATGCACAGCGAGAGCATGCAAACTCCATGCACAGAGGAATCAAACCCGGACACTGTGCAAGGCGACAGTGCTAACCACTACACCACAGTGCCACCTACATTAATACATAATTGAAAGAATTGAGAATGCTTTATCTATTATAGCTAATGCAGGTTGTATACAAGGCAGCTTTAAGTTGTTAAACTTGTAATAATTGTTGAAACTGTTTGATAATTTGCCTATAAGTATTTCCAAGCTTCAAGCTTATCATCTCTACTGTAAGTTACCAAAAAGCACTAAGCTGCACATTGTTTTGTTAAAAAGTGTGGCACTCGGTTCTCACGATTAGTTCTGACTACTAAGTAGGTCCTAACTTTTGAAAGGCATAAACTGTTGCTCTGAATCAAAGTTTCCTTTACTTTGCGAACATACACAAATGAGCAGAGAGCACGAGTAGAGAAGTAATAACTGGCTCGGCTTCCTACTATGTGATTGCATTAGGACGAAAATCCGCCGAGTGAACCTCCTCTTATAGACTGCCATGCTCTATTTGGTGGAAAAATTCTACTCAATATACCTGTGTCATGCAGACACATTTCTCTGCAGCCCTGTTGGAAAAAAAAAAAAAAAAAGTGTTCGCCTCTCTTGATAATGACAGATTGCATTCATTTTGTTTTGCCAGCAAAAGAGCCCCCTCCAGAGAAACACAGATAATAGAAATAGCTACAGAGATTGGAGAGGCGACACATGAGAACAAATACGCCGCTGACCTAATAGAATTACCGCTGATGAGAAATAATACTGCTGCTGAGAAATATTGATTCTGATTGTATATAAAATAGAGCTGTGTTTGTGAGCACCGACGATGCCATGTTTACCCTTCAAGATCATTCGAATAATTTCATAATAATTTAATAACCTTTATATGGTACGCGTTCTGTTCCGAGTCGGATAACGAGACTTTGTTAGACTCAGATGGCGCGCTGGTATTACCATGAGAGCGAATAGATATTTATGAGCGTGAAGCTCTTTGACCTGGAACTTGCCTTCATTCCAGAGGAATATAAAGCTCAGCAGGTGATATAACAGTATGTTGAGAATGCATTAAAGGCGTCTCTGTCCAAATGTACTGCAGCCAGAGCAGCTTCATGTAATGGGTGAGAGACTCTGACTTTATGAGGTTTTCGACTCCTGTGGAGAATCTGCAGATGTGTTGTAACAGTTTTTATATATCGTATAGAGAGGAATGGAGTCACCTTAATGCATTTTGCTAAGTCTTTTGGAGCCATCAGCTTCCTGAGTGCTTCAGTCATGTGATATTTCTAGACTTCTCACTTTGCATGACCTTGTCTACAGTTGAAAACTAAAACGACTTTGCTTAGTTCACTCACTCTCACATCGTCTATACCGCTTTGTCCTGCATACATGGACGTGGAGGGCCTGGAGTCCATCCCAGGAGACTTGGGCACAGCATGCCAATCCATCACAGGGCACAAACATACAGTACACACACACTCACGATCATTCACACACTACTGGCAATCTGAGAACACCAATTAGTCTAATCTACATGGCTTTGGACTGTGCCACTTTGATTCACAATGGTGTTAAAAAGCATGATTGGCAAAATATTATATCAAACATTTGGTGTGATTTTTTTTTCTCAAAAAGCTATCAATACATCTCTCACTGTTTTTTTTTTACAATGAATAAATTGGCCTGTAGTTGTGTTTGTGGTCATTTACTGTAAGTATGAGATTTACCAAATGTTATCTAATGGATGCATGGGTACAAAACTGTACGTAGCAATTTCAGTCCGAAAAACTATCATATTGCATTCACTTTCTAAAACAATTAAAATAAAATAAACTAAAATAAAGGTTTAAATGCTATTAAAAAAAAAAAAAAAAAAAAGTATAATGATACACTGCATTAAGAGTTCAGCAGTAAACAGAGACCCACTCCTTCTATCTGCTTTTGCTAGTTCCACAACTACATCAACTGACTGTTAATCCCAAAGTAAATTCAAGCATCCTGTACTGAAAGAGCAGTGACACAATAGGCTTATAATGAAGACTGCACCATGTAGAATACATAGACAATGATCTGTGCCACTAATTGCAACAACACTAAACTACAGAAATAACATCCCATAAAACATTTTACTAAAATATTAAAGGAAATTTTAATATACCATAGTATTCAGCTCCAGTGGGTACCATTTTGTACTGTACCATAGTGTGTACCACATGATTTTGCTGAATTACAGGGTACTTATTAGTGGCTACCAAAATTTAACAGGTATCTAATATGGTATGTTTGTGCATACAGGTACGTCTGGTATGGTACTGTACAGCCTGAACCATTTCACGGTACGTAATTACATCATACACTATGGTATTTAATTAATATTATACCCATACAATGGTAGCGTACTATATAAATATTATCATTATGGTACATAAAAATGGAAAACATATTTTTAACTGTATCCTGGTACAGTATGTGTTCCATAGTACCATAACATAATACTGTACAGGGTAGAACCATATACCATATTCTAGCACATGTATTGTTATATCAAAGTATGTACCATGGAAGCGCCATATACAGTAGGGTAGTGCATGTACAATATCAACAAATAAGCTATGGTACTGTCAAAAATAGTTTGGTACTATATAACCATGGCACAAGTATCATCAGACCACCATGGTATATATACATTGGGTAAAATTTCCAATGGGAATGGAATAAATATAATACATAAGAACTTAAATCTAAGACTTAAAACTATCTTGACCACAAAAAATATACACTAGATGTGTTACCATTGTATAAATGGTAATAAATCTAAATATTATTGCTACAACAGTCTATGTGGTCCAAAAAGGCTTCTTTACTAGCAAGAAGGATGGATGTTTCTTGCAACTACATTTAAGTATTTGGCAGACACTCTTATCCAGAGCAACTTACATTTTTATTTCATTATACTATACATCTGAGTAGTTGAGGGATAAGGGCCTTGTTTAAGGACTCAACAGTGGCAACTTGGTTGTGTTGAGATTTGAACCTGGGACCTTCTGGACTGTAGTCCAATAACACGCCATACCCTCACCAACTAACATGAGATACTTACTGTAGCTACAAACCTAGCTAGCTGCCAACACATGCGCTGCAGTTACAGTACCTCGTCAGCTAATGTTACGTTTCTTTATATTCTGTTAAAAATAGAGGCTGTATTTGGTTCAGCATAGCTCACTTGGTTATTTAACACATGCACAAAATGCATTTAGAATATTTTTGGATTACTTGCATCAATTACATAAGTGTAAAAATTTATCTGTAATGTAGTTACTCAAGTAGTTTTTCTCCAGACTCTTAGTGGGGTAACTCGAGCACTACTTTTACTCAAGTGAATTATAATTTCTTACTCTTTCCACCACTGCACCTCCGCCACAGCGAGGCCCCTGAAGTGATAACATTTGTAATAGTGCAGCAATACATTATATTAACTGTAATAACATTTTGTGTACAGACGCTCAAACGATTAGCCCAAGTCTAATATGGCAAAAAAACACGGCAGCAATACAGTGTTTGTAGAGTGTGTTATTTAACAAGGTATCCCATGAGGAAGAGTTTTTCGCACAACAAAACGCTCCTGTTCCATGAACTAGTCTCACCTTGTAGTCGATAGTGTACACGTTTCCTAGCTGCCAATTAAAACTGTTAGGATACGGAACGGATTTGTTTTCTTTACGACCTGCGCAGATTTGTGAAAGTGTCAACTTACAGTACAATTACCAGCCAGAAACTGGAAATACTGGAAAAGATGAACAGACTGCATTTTAACCGAGAGAGAGAGAGAGAGAGAGAGAGAGAGTGTTGGTATGTAGTCTTTAGTTATTGAGAAAATGTCTCTCTCTCTCTCTCTCTCTCTCTCTGTTTGTTTCTTGTTGTTTTTTTACTTCAACAACTCCCGTCTTGTCTATAAGCACATCAGAGCCTCCATGACTGATTCTCAGGAGAACAGATTATCCTTTGATGCCCGGTGACCCACAAGCAGTGCAATGCAGATAAGAGAACATGGCAGAGAAGCAGTGGCGCAGCGGAGGGCGAGGACGAGCATTATACGCATCAAATTGATATTTTCCCCCAGCCGGAGGTGTAGCACCCTTCAAAGAGTTGTTTTCCGATGATATTTTCACCTTTATCTCCATCACGCTGCTGCTTCGCCAGTTTTTCGTGGGGCATCCGAGAGTAAATGGGTCGATCGGACAGGGTCCTTGGACAAAAGCGAAAAGTGCTTATTAAAAATGTCTCCTCCTGTCTGTGAGTGTGCTAGATAACAGGAACACTGAAAGCATTAATTCTGTGCCACTGGGTTTGTGACATTGGGTTATCTCCTCTTCATTAACGTCAGCCCCAGAGTTCCAGAGCACTACTTTCAGCTATGAAACTGAAATTAGGACTCAGTTCACAGGACAAAGATTGTCAGCAATATGGAAGGTCAAACAGTTGCTATTGGCACCTCGAAAGAATATTGAATTAACGTTTTGGCATATGAGGTTTAATATTCAACACCAACTGCCATGATGCCATGACCTTGACATGTAATTTAATGATATTCAGCTCTAGTATTGGCTCAGAATCAATTTTTTAACTGTCCTTAACACATACAAAGAATAACGCTCAGTTTGAATTGTTGAACTGCATTATCCTTTTTTATTTATTAACCTCAATTTTAGAAACATTTTCAGTCATTTGCTTCTCTTCAGGAGACATTTTTTAATAACATGGTTCAAATGCATTCATTATTATTTAAGTGGGAATACAAATAATGCGATACGGTTATACAATTACTGTACTGTAATTGTCAGCATTTGCACCATTGTAGTATTCTCATATTGTTATTCTATATTCTATGTTTTTGTTTTATTAACCATAATTTCTATAAATGTGCAACCTTAAGGTACACTTAAACCATACCTATCCCTTAGTGTTATAGTCACCAATATGACACTGTATGTACAGTAATATGAACTACACGGTTGGTGAATATTAACAAAGCAATATTTAATAGCTATTGAACTTGTAGTATCACTGGAGCATCACCCCATGGTGCACCACCCCATTTTTGCTCTTACTGTACGTACGTGTTCAGACTAGCATTTTCCAGGACATTGGCTTGGGATGACATGGACCTCATGAAGGTCCAGATTTCACTCCATGTGACGTTTTTCCTGTGGGGCTACGCAAAGGAAAGGGGTGTACAGAACAAAGCCTCACTTGTCCTTGGAGGCACAGATTCAGATTTATGCCGTTTGAGGAAACTTGTTGGTGCCACCGGTGCCTATGTTAAGGTACTTTAATTTTCCTATGTATTAAAGTGCATGTATAATTTGTTTCAATATATTTGTATTAGAAACAATGCCTCGTTCTTTTTAACCCTCACTGTACAATAAAATCTTTTTGGTTTCTCAGACTCAAATATAATTTCATAATCACCCAATTTGGAACCAAATACTGTGTGTATCCGGAATGACCGGAATTTGTTGAGCTTACAGGAAGTCCACGGTGCAACTCAAATAATCACCCTGTACCACCATACTGAGCAGAAAAGCATTACAGAACACACAACCTACAGTAAAAGTGAATATGCTTCAGCAACACACAGGGGACATACAGTAAGGGCTCTTAATCCCTTAACTGCTCAGATGTAGAATGAGATAAAATGTAAGTCACTCTGGATAAATAATGTACACCTACCAGAGGCAGTCAATATAAATAAGAACCTGAAAAGAACAGAAAAATAAAACTTAAAGACCAAAAAAATTACCTTGTGAGGTCCTGCCGCTGTAGTGGCTGAATTTGGCAAATTTTTGGATTTCAAACAAAATAGTATTTCATCTAATACTGTGTATATTTCTTCGCGATTAAAAAGTAATATGGTTTTATTTTTCTATTTTAGTTATATTGGTTAGAGTTCGAAATCAAGCTTACTACCATGAAATTCAATCTACAGTATGATTTAGCTCAAGCAGCATGTGGGATTGCCACTGCCCTCCATATTTCAGTATTTGTCCTGCTCTACCACACCCAATTTAGTTAACAAAAAGACTGTTAATCAATTGATTAGTTGAATAAAATCTTCTGGGGAAACACACCAAATTCAGGCCACTTCTTTTTGTACCTATTTTTGATAGTACCATGGTACTTATAGTACGGATATACAGTAGTACATGTACCACACTATGGTACAAGGTTCTCCCATGGTACATACTTTGGTACAACAGTACACGTACTATAGAATGGATACGCCCCCCCCCCCTCCCCATGCTATTATGACCTCTCACTCTCTCGCTCTGTATTTCTACCTGATTAAATGTTGGCTCTTGCCTGTCACCAAGTAGTCGTACTTCTATTGTGCCTTAAATGGAGTGTGATGACATTTAATATCTCTGAGCCAGCGTATTTATATAGGTAGGCGTTCTGCCAATTCCAACCCAAGATTCCTTATAATGCTGACTGTAAATTACTTTTCCTGGATTGTCAGTGCAACAGGAAAAAAATTTACGTAACCTGTTACGTAAAGGCTTAAAAACAAAAAGTAAAGGTGCTGGAAAAGTTGAATTGAAGTCTAGGTGATAGTCTTTAGGGGGGAATGTTTTTTTTTTTTTTTGTATAAATTAATTTAACTTTCTTAGTCTTGATTCTTTACTTGATTTTACCTGTAAAATAGATCTCAGCTCGAGCCACATTCAATTCATTCCAACTGATAAGATATCATGACTACCTGTGCTGGTCCTAAGGATTGACAGAATTATTGTTTTCATTTATTAAGATTAACCTTTGTAGAAACAGTCAAGAAAACAGTACAATTTTAGAAATAAATATTAGAATTCGTAAATAAGATATTATTAATATTATTGCAAAATACCATCTGTATCCACCACGCTCCCTGGAGTTTAGAAACGAACATTAATGTACATCAGGAAAAACAATGTTAATCCATTCTGTATTCATTACTCCATGTGATATGACTATAAGGGCAGACTGGAAAATATACTGTAACGAAGTTACAGTGGATTTTTAAATGTCCATTAGGCATGTGCGGAAATGTGCATATGGAGGAAGCACACATTTAAACGTGAGTTGTAATTGATTGATGATGACAAAGTTTATAAATCCTTTTATCCTTTTGCATGACAAAAAAATAAAAAATACTTTTTACAGACGGGGCATGAAGTGAGGTACTGTACAGTATACCCAGGATTGGGTTCCAATCTATTGCAGGGTCTATTGCAGTCAATTTGGAAATGCCAATTAGCCTGGTCTACAAGTCTTTGGACTGTGGGAGGAAAACGAAGTACACCCCAAAAAACCCACCAAACTCCAAATATGCAGACCAGAGGCGGTAATCGAAGCCATATACTGTACCTGGAGGTAAGAGTCCACAGTGCTAACCACTATGCCCCCACCATATCAAAATACTCATAAAATAAAGGCCATACAGGTGCCCAGCTACTTTTCCCATCAGCCCCAGCGTGTCACATGCCCATGATCATGTTCACCAGAGTCTTTCCATTCAGGTTTCTTGTGTCTCTGCCTCCTGCTTTTGTTGCTACTAATCGCTTGAGTCTATACATCTTTCCTGTCTTGTTCCCATGGCTCTTCTTCACAACTGTTTTCATGTTTATTGTATGTGGACTTCAATTTGCGACTGCTTCATTTCAAATTCAGCGGCAGATAGTTAGAGCTCAATATACTGTACATGCAGCTGAACAGGTTCTGTGCATGTGGTTCCAGAATAAGCTGATCCTGGGGAACGAGACATTGTTCTACCTGGAATGAAGGTACAAGGACCACCTTGACCAACATAGGTGAGCTCCTGCAAAGGAATTTAGACCTCACCAGTAGTGCCCAATCCATCCCTTGACTTTGGAAAGGAAGCCATTTCCGCTCACCGCATCACCATGGGCGCCGTGCCGTCTTCTGACCCACCTCGGATACGGCTGTGTCTCCCCTGGGGCTTTAGATATTATTTTGACTTCCCATTCTGTGGAGGGTGTTGCTCTGTCTCCCTGCCCCTCCTTAGATGTCACTGTGTCACCCGGCACCACGCTGGATGTCGCTCTGCCTCCCTGCTCAGCTGAGGATGTCACTCCGGCTAAAAAAAGGATAATGTCATTAACTGCCGTACTAATTACCTATGTGAAAAAGATTTTTGTCTCAGTGCTGCCACTGTTTTGCGATTATTTAAGTCGATTATTTTATAACAGGTGTATCAAGTGTACAGATGTTCGTTTAGGTCTAATGAAGTCGCATTCGCATATGTGCATTTGTGCGCATGTGCCAGCTAGAGTATAAATATACCCCTTAGTAATACGCCCTCCGCTATACTGTAATGTGTACATTACCAATCACTCTATGAGAAAAAGAGTTGAAATCGAGTTACGTTTACAGTTGCTGGTGCCGTCCACTATCTGATCAGTGTTACACTTTTATCCATACGAGTACTTTTAATTGTCTTTATAAATCAGCAAATGCGTTCAGGCTTTATAAGCCACCGACTGTGAGGCACATGATAAAGATGTATTTAAAAAACCAGAGGTATAAATTACACACTGGGAGGTTTATTATGGCAGGAATTCACTTAGGCTGAACTTACAGTTCTCTTTAGCCAATTTAATTAAATCTCATTGCATTTTGGGACGCCTTTATGCTCCATTATCGTTTGCTTTGTTAAACGTTATATTATAACATGATATCAAATGGATGTGATGCATTTAAATGTCTGGCGTCTAATAAAATCAAAATCTCTAAATAAGATTTCGGGATTCCGCAGAAGCATTTATATCTAAAATAATTTCAGCATAATTTCTCGGAGCGTTTAAGAGTCTGTGTGCTGCAGTGCTCCGAGTCGGAGAGGACTATTTGGTAAACAGGAGCTGCTCTATTGGTCTGACTCAGACGTTTACTCATCTCATGCTCTGTTTGTTAGAAAACCCACTGAGCCCAATGCAGACAACAGAGTGCTGGAGTGTGTTCTATCGGTTTATTACAACAGCCCGGTGTGTTTCTGCAAAGGTCAGATGATATCGTTGTATACCCCATGGTTAGGAAAAACACTTTCGACACTCCCAAACAGGCTGCGATGCTCTTGACTGTTTTCTGGTTTATTGTTTTACTGCAAGCTTCATGCAAAGATGCAGCTTATGACATTTTAAGTGTTGCATCAATCCGTTTGCCTGGAGACCGGAGTAAGGCGAGAGGCTCATTAATTTTACACACTGCTAAATCTGTTTAGAAAGCGATACACTCGCAGGCCCTGCGAGTAATCAGCTCAGAGCTATTGTTAAATAATCGATGTCATGAATGCTGACTCGATAGTATTGATTCGGTTTTGGCTTCGGTAACATTCTTTCAAACCTGCTACGGAAGCACGTTGGGCATACATACTGTAAGTCCTCCCGTGATTTTTAGCCATTGAGTCCCCTATTTATAGCGTGCTGAGCTCCTTGATATACCGCTGACGGCAGCTTTCACGCTGGAAATTTTCTACATTATGCTTCACAGGCCGTTAGCTACAAAAACTGATTAAGAGGGCAAGAACATCCTAGAGCACCACTCAGAGAAAACTGCTAAACTGAATGGCTGTGTAAGATCAGCACCATAGAGCTTGTCTCAATGACACAATATGGCATGACGCAATTAGAATTGTGCTTTTAAAATGAATTATTAATTAATTTAAAAAGCTCAGCCTTACCATGAATACCTTACGTGTCAGGGGGAATGTTGAGTAATCATGCCAGACAAGTAAGTAAGCGTGGAACTGGTTGGTGAGCTGATAAGTGTCATCCAGTTGTATGTCAGACTGAGGTAATTGATGCGGCTATGCGAGGTGGATTCCTCACTCGGCAGCCTGCTCACTCTGCGTACCCACGCTGGGCTGACTGCCCCAAGGAAAAAATAAAGATATTCAGAGTCAAGCTCCAGCTTTAATCCAGACGTGGAACTGGTTGGCCTATATTAGGTCAGTGAGTATGTGTATGTATAGGTGTGTTTATGTCTTAGCAAGAACGAAATGTTTGTATCGCACTATTTTAACCTTGTTGGGACATTTAGCCGTTCTTCTTGAGGTACAAATAAGGTACGTTGAGGTACGTCCTTTCCTTGGTTGGGGGTTCGAATCTCGTGTCAGGTCTGTGTGTGTGAAGTTGTATGCATGTTCGCCTCATGCTTGGAGCGTTTCTTCCAGATACTGGTGGCTTAGTGGTTATTACCGTTGTCTCACACCTTCAGTTGTGGGGTTGAAACCTTCCTCTGGTACTAACTTTCTTCTCCAGCGCCTGATTTGGTTGTGATTCCAAATTGCATGTAGTGTAGAATTTTGTGTGCCATGTGTCCTGCAATGGGTTGGCACTCAACCAGGGTTCACCAGGGTTTAGACTGTAGGGTCATGGGGGCCTGGAACCTATCCCAGGCTATGTATTATGATAAATTAACAGTTCCCTTTGCAAGTTCTAAACTATTTTCTTGGCTATATTTAAAAAGCAATAAATGCGAGGTATTCCATCCACCCATTTCCCAAATATTGCCTTGTTGATATGTAAAAATGTCACCGTCGCCTTGCACCTTCAGGGTCAAGGGTTTGATTTCCGCTTCAGGGTATTTGTGCATAGAGTTTTCCATATTCTTCCTTGGTGGACTTCCTCCTATAGTCTAAGAGACATGTGGATTAGTTGAACTAGTTGGCGTTCCCAAGTTACCCGTAGTGTGTGAATGCGTGTATAAATGTTGACTAGAAGTCCTATTACGATCGTAAAAATGGGACTTAATACAATGGTAGTCACTGTTGGACTAGCTTCCTAGTTGGATGGAGATGGATAAGAATCAATATAATAAAATGTAATTATAAAAGAAAATATATATTCTAAGTGTCTTCAGAAAATCGTTCTTAATGTAAACCCTGTTGATATCTATCTTGACAACTTAAAGGTATAAAAAATAAGTTTATGATGTCATTGTTCGACTGGTAACGATATTTTTGGGCTACTTTCTTTCTGTAGAAAGAACAAATGACACCACTGCTAATACCTTGCCAGCTAACTGTACCTGCCTTCCATGTTTATACAGTACAGCTGTTGTTTGTTCAGCTGGCTAATCACCTTAGCTAACAAAATTGATAATGTCTGTTCCACTCTCCTTAATTACGCTAATTAAACTTGCTAGCTAGTGGTTATAATCTAGCTAGTGTTTCAAACATGTTTCAGAAACAAATGGTTTGTTTTGGATACTGATGATAGTTATAGCGTTAGATTTAGGTGTAGATTAGCATTAACTGACTACATTAATAATTATGTCAGTGGAAAGCCTCACAAGGATAACAAGATAAAATTCAGAGCCAGTGGTTTGAAGGTGAGCCTTACTGTATGTTGAGCTTCTTAAAGAAAATACAAATATATATATGAGATAAATGTTTCAATTAGACAACCCAGGATTTTGGCTTAGCACAGATAAGCATTGCTGCATTAGTATGCATTTTAATAGAGGCAACGGTTTTTTTTGTATGGATTCAATATTATTTGAAAAAGCCATTTTACAATGTGATAGAAGTAATCTATCACAAAATCTTAAAACGTCTCGTAAAAGTCTCTTTCTCGGTTCTCATCTCCTTTACGAGACGAAGGTGCTTCAAGATCACAAGAACACGCCCCAAATGAAAGCCCCCGTGCTTCCCCTTAGTCTCTGCTCTGACCCAGTTCTCAGACTGATGCAACGACATATGAACATATTGTGCATCTAGATCATCATTAGATTGGACTTGCACTTCAATGATCTTGTTGCTTTGCTTTCACAGTCAGACACACACACACATCACTCCCTCATACACACATTTTCCAAGTGTGAAGACTAATCATGTCGCCATCTAAGGCAGACAACAAGAAGCTATTGTCAAATTGTCAAAGATTGTTGCTATTTTATATTTTATTTATTTATTTATTTATAATAAGCGGATATGTCCATGGTTAAATTTGATTTTTTTTTTAAAATAATCTAAAAATCTTTGACTCGGACAGAATAAGCCTGAACTCATTGACCTTACTGTACTGTATCATTTAATCTGAATCTCAGCCAGGACCAAATAATAATAGAGTATAATAATAATAATTAGAGTTGAGTTGAGTGATAGAGTTGTAAATCTTGTCCTTGATAGAAAGCATTCATTGACTCAAAGAACATGGTTTTATGTCATTCATATCTTATTAGATAAACATACAGATCAAGCATAAAGTCTTTCCCCAACTTCAAACATATGCAACATTACATTTACAGACACCTTTATCCAGAACAATTTATATTTTATTGCTTGACACATATAAGCAGTTATGGGCCTTGTTTAAGTGTCCAATAGTGGCAACATGGTGGTGCTGGGGTTTGAACCTGGGACCTTTTAATCAGTAGTTCAATACCTTAACCACTGAGCTACCCCAACTGCAATGTATGTTAACGGGTCTATATAATGGTGGTACCAATGGTGGTTAGTGGTTAGCACTGTTGCCTCAAACCTTTAGAATTGGGGTTCGAATCGTGGCACCAGTCTGTTCACTGTCCGGCCAAATGCTTGCTGGGTTTCCTCCAACAGTACTCCACGTTTCATACCCACAGTCCAAAAGCATGCACAATAAGTTGACTGGCATTTCCAAATTGCTTTTAGTATGCGAGTGTGTGTTTGTGGCCTAGGATGGACTGGCACCATATTCAGGTTGTGCCCTGTATTGTGCACCAAGTTCCCTGGGATAGTCTCCATCCACCCATGTCTGTGCACAGGACAGACTTCATTGACAACAGATGGATGATCTATGTAATGCCACAACATTCATGTTTCTATTTAGCACAGTTTTTTAAAAATCCTTAAATTATGATAAATTTGCTGAAAATGTATGAAAATGATGTTTCATTTTAAATTGTGTATCATGGTAGTAACCCATATGGAGTCATTCAATCCGACTGAACTGATTGTGAATTGCACACAGAACTGGCAATTTGACTTTTTCTTACAACTTCATTCTTTTTAAATTGAACAAAATCCAAATGCGTCCCTTATGTTTGTCCGAATTTGTGTGTATGTATATACGTGAGATTAGTTTCCGAATGTAAGCTAAGAACCCATTTAAAAATCTTTTTTAAACCTCTTAAGTGACTTTTTTTTTTTAATCAGCAACCATCAGCACTGACTTTTTCAGCAGACATCAGCAATGATCCTGAACCCGATATGGCTTTTCATGTGCCCTGCTCATGAAGTTTCTTTCTTTTTCTTACTTTCTTTTTTTTATGTTGTTCCAAATGAGCTTTTTCATCTGTGACCCTTTCCTTCAGGACTATTTCCTAACTCTTCACACCCCTAGCTATATTTTGTCAGCTTTCTTAATAGAATCTTTCTTTTTTCCCCCAAATATGTTAAATAGTTCATTTGTGCTATTGTTTTTGAGCATGCATTAGCTATTTTCCCCTAAAAAGAGTTGCACAGCTAAAAACATGCTTGCCAACCTTGCTAAGCTGTTTGTCTGTTAAGCTGGATAACGAGATCATAATTGACTAAGCTATAGAAAGAACGCTTATAAGACACTATACAGTGATTATATCTTTGCAGACACCAGGGCAGTCAGTTTTTATAGTTTGCATTGACAAACTGACTCTGCATTTATTGCAAAATGAGATAAACACCATTGTCAGACATTAAGGCAAGTTATTTTCCTGAGACACACAAAGCTGTCTAGTGTCTTTGAAGTGTCTTAAGTCGTCTAGGTGAAGTTGTCTGGAAGGTGAGTCATGTTGACTGGACTTCTTTTCGTGGATTTGAAACGCTTCACTACTCTTCCAAGTAGCTTCTTCAGTCTGAAGGATCAGTAACGAAACACTACCCTTAAGTTAAATTAAATTACATTTAATTTTTATTTATATAACACTTTTAACAGTGGACAATAATGCAAATCAGCTTTAAAAAAGTAAATAATTATGGATATGAATTATAAGTAAGAAAATATAGATTAAAAAAAGGGTATAATCTATAACCATTATCTTAAAATTGGCTTAGTGGTTATGACTGTCTCCTTGGACCTCCAGGGTCTGGGTTTGATTCCTGCCTCTGTGTGCATTGCAGAACAGTTTGCCTGTTTTCTCTGTGATTGGTGGGTTTCCTCCTGCAGCCCATGACATGCAGGTTAGGCTAATTGGCATACACAAATTGTGTGTGTGTATAAGTGTGTCTCTGTGATGCCCTGTGATGGATTGGCACCCTGTCCAGGGTGTACCCCATCTTGTTTCCTGGGGTTGGCTCCAGGCCCCCCTGTGACCCAGTGTACAGGATTAAGCGGTATAGATAGAAGGACATTTATAATCTGGTCCTGTCATTGGCCTACTATCATAAGGTGCTGTCATCAACTCCCAAAGTAGTAAAGGTGCTGAGCAATGTACTGCAATGTGTTGGTTATTTCAATTAAGTAAATTATTGATTGATTGATTTGTATTTTTTAAATAAAACAACATATTGTCGATACTAAAATTGCAAATTTCCATCGGCAAAAAACACAGGCTATTCATCAATTTTGACAAAACAATGAGAGGTGGACATATAGCGTTTTGTAAAATCCCACTTTTGGACATAATATTTTAGCATTTGTGCTTTTTACCACTCTTGTGGCTCCAGTTCCATTATTTTGTAATATTTTTGAATATTTTGGGAAAATATTCCAAATATTAGCCCAGAACTGTCAGAACAGATTTATCTCATTTTGCAATGAATCTCATTATATATACAGTAGTGTTGAGGTGCAGATGAGTCATCTTTGTGTCTGTACATTAAACTTTTTTTTTTCAGTAGAGGGTTGACATTGTATTATATATTCTGTTGCCATACTTGTTAACAACTCAATTTCTTTGACTTATGTCTGTTTAACACTATTGTTTAAAGCTAGCTCTTTCACACAAAAGAAAGAATAAGAATAACAATACAAATACGAGTAGCATTGAAAACACTCACAACCCTAAAACAATTAGTGACAAGCCAAATGTCATTGTTATTCCTGTCCCGGAACACCGTGATCTATGAGCAAACCCTCTTAAAGGAATGCGAGAGTGTAATTGAAATTCTATTTAGGTGGTCTCTAGCCTGAAATGCCTGGCGAGTATCAGTATTCATGAGCAAACCCAAACAGTAAGCCTCCGAAGGATAGAGGTTTGGGATGGCTTAAGGGCTTCAGATTGAAAAAGGCAAGAGAAGAGAATAAGTAAAGTGTGGCAGATGCAGTGCTTGCTAAAAGCGAGATTGCAACACAAACAGTGGCGCGGATGTTGTCGTTTACTGTGATGGATGGCCTGATCACGGGTATTGTCATAATCTGACAATCAAATTCATGCAGTATGATCATGGATTTATACTCAGTGTGATTTATGGCAGAGATATTGATTTAACACGAGGCTTTTCCAAGATTTAAATCCTAATACTGTGTACAGTGAGGTCCAAAAATTTGACAGCACTAGAGAAGCTGCTTCTTTATTTGTTGTAAATTATTTAAAAGACTTTCTTCATGCAACCATTTCCATTACAAATCAAAACACTGATAGGAATTTGGGTGAACAGTAGAATCTTTGAAATATTTAAATGAGTTCCTTAGTATTCTGTACATTCCCTGTTTTCGGGCAGGAATCGAACCTGGGCGGGAATCAAACCCGGACCCTGGAGGTACAAGGCGACAGTGCTAACCACTAAGCCACTGTGCTGCAAGATCGTTAATATTTAATATTAATAAAAAATTCTTTGTACTTTCTTGATTTAAAATAGTTTAAAGAAATAAAATAAACAGTTTAAAGTTTACATACCTTCTGCACTGTATGTAGAAACCCCACAACAGAATATTTCACCATTCAAAAGGTACCAGGTACAACCCTTAAATGCATTATTCATTCAGTTATTCTAAAGCATATTACTTAGTTACTGCTTTCCTCCATGTAATGATTATAGAGTTATGGGAGTACAGGGATTCCAGCGTTCCGTTCTACTGAAGATAGTCATTAATTTATGAATATATACACTTATTCACACTTACAGCCAATTAACATTATGCCCTGTTCACACCCTGTTCACAGCATCTTGAGTGATCCATATACAAATGGACAGTCGAAACGTGTATCTGTTCACACCTGCCATTATGAATGGATCCCCTATGACTACTAGCTAAGGGATTTCATACATCATTTACACTGACGGTGGGGTGTCGTGCATGTTCATCGCCGCAGCCTTCCACTGCATTTGTTTCACACTGAAAGGTCACGTGAATCCTATTTAGCATATGACACTTGACTTAGGTGGTCTGCTAACAAAATGTATAAATTGAATGTGAGATGAGATTATGGGAGATATTTTCCGCCTAGGGCGAATTGGTCCTCCTCGCGGTTGCTCTACAAATGTGATGTGGCCACGTATTTCCCAGACACCCCAGAATGGTGTTTGAGTGATCGGATCACTTTGGGACACATTTGACCCCAGTTGTAGTGCTACTTGTAGTAACCACTTATGGCCAGAAGGCATGTTAATGCCAGGTGTGATCAAGGCCTCAGCCACTGGCTGTTATACTGGCATGTTAACACTGGCATGTTTTTAGAAGGTGGGAAGAACCCAAAAAACAAAGAACCCAAAGGATACCTAGACTGACACAGGTAGAACATGAGAAACACCACACAGATAGTAACATGAGCTCAGGATCGAACCGAGGCCCCGAGAGGTAGCAATTGTGAGACTGCAGTTCTACCCCACTGTGCCACCCTGACTAAAGAAAGATTTAATTTACAAACAAATCCATCACAGGGCACATAATATAATTTCTACTGAGAACTTCAGAATGGGGTTTCCTCCGGGTACTCCGGTTTCCTCCCACAGTCCAAAGATATGCAGGTTAGGCTAATTGGCGTTCCCAAATTG
>JAQQZS010000011.1:4872920-4890668 GCA_030068045.1 Platyallabes tihoni
GTAGCCCAATTTCCCCCGGCACCCTGTAGGTCAACAGCACCGGTGGCGGTCGTTGTTAACCCGGGCCGCGACCGATCTGGTATGGAAATTATATTTCTGATTCGCATCATTGATTTGGCAAATGTTTTACGTCGGATGCCCTTCCTGACACCACCCTCTGCATTTATCCAGACTTGGGACTGGCACAAGAAGACACTGGATTGCGGTCCCCCATGGTTGCTGGTGCAACTCCAATATTCTATCAGCACTTTTGCTGTGCACTTGATACAGTTTGGGTTATCTAGGACAGGATCCGGTGTCCATGTGATCCCCTGGCTTTTATTCGAGGACTGCCCTTCTAATGATTCAGTGAGGCCAAAAATAAAGACAACCTTTTAAATGGGTTAATATGTCTCTAAAATGTCCTACAAGTGTTCAATAATAGCTAGAAATAGCTGGCCCAAAAGTCAGGATAAAAAGATTTAAAAGTATCAATTACAGCAAATGATTTCAAATTAAAATTTACAACTTCTGACTTACAATACAAGAATGGTGAACATTCAGCATTAGTGCAATGACTGTTCAGGGCCAATTATGAGCCCAATGGAAAATGCATGAACAGTATACTGATCAGCCACAGCGGTAAGCCTGTAACCAAGGTTCCGAGTTCCTCTTGTGCCACCAGGGCGGCTCTGGACTCTCGGGGCATGATTCCACAAGATCTCTTGGGGTGTGATGTGGTGTCTAGCAGTGGATCCGTTGGGTGCTGTGGATGGAGGAGTGGGGCTTATATCAATCAGGCTGTTTGTCCTGCTAATTCCATGGGTATTTGCTTGGATTGGGATCTGGGGAGTTGCCTACTGGGCCTTGTGCATGGTGGGCTGAGGTCTTCTGGTGCCTTTCCATCATGGCCAGCATTGACTTTTTTCAGCAATTTATGGTGCATTGGCTTTTCTGCAGGATCAGACAAGCTAGCCTTTGATTCCCGCTACTGGAGTGTAGTCAAGCATACCTACAGTAAATGCATGGGCATTACCTAGGCTAAAGAAGATCAGGGGTCTTGCATGAGCCAATAAAACAAATAATAAATAAATTAATTAAAAAATTTGTGATTTGTCTGTGCGTCACTTGATATTCATGTTTGTGGTTGCTGATTAATCCAACTTACAAGTGACCCACATGAACACCATGAAACATCCTATCAGACTGCAGAGGAATACTTTTAGCATGTGACGTACAGTATGTGACGTGTGTCGCTAGTGTTGTGAAAAAGTTTTGCGGTAAGGAAATATTAGGATGTTTTTTCTTTTAATTTACAGAATTTTCAAAGCTCTAAATGAGAAGGAAGGAGAGTCAACAGGCAGAGGTGAAGCAATAAATAACGGCGTCAACCAGAGATGGATGGATAGACAGGAAGACCTGAGGTGTGTGAGTGTGTGTGTGTGTGTGATTCATTGGACCTGCCGAGGCCAAAGAAGAAGCTATTACTTAGAGTTGATGTTTATACTCTCATTCACTCACAGGAGACTGTGGGAGGAAACCGGATTACCCGGAGGAAACCCACCAAGTATGGGGAGAACCTGCAAACTCCATGCGCGCAGAGACGGGAATCGAACCCGGACCCTTGAGGTGTAAGGTGACAGTGCTAACCACTACACCAGCGTGCCGCCATGATGCTTATACTGTATATTGTAATTATTACTGTTTCTGCAGACAGGTTTTCAGTTGGTAATACAGAGTGGAATCAAACTTTCACACATCTTGGTTTTATAATCTTGTAGCCTACTCGGTCTAGCGATTTATAAGTCGCTGTGTGTGTGTGTGCGTGTGTGCGCGTGTGGTTGTTATTAAAAGTGATTAGATAGACTATTGTGTTTGTGGTTAAGTAAGCTTAAGTGATTTGGTCATCTTTTAATATAAATCCTGTCGTGTTTTCTGGCTCAGAGTGGCCAGAAAACAAGTCACAAGTTGTATCTCCCAAGAGAAACTAATGACAGGTTAAGGCAGCGCTGTGTATAGTCGGTGATGTTGTTCATTTCACCTGCCACTGGTGTTGATGTTATGGCTGATTGGTGTATATCTCTTGGGTATAAAATAAAAAGAACAATATGTTAGATTTCGTAGAAGGAGAAATAACTTCAGTATACAGCATTGTAGATCCAGACTTTTGGGCCACCCTGTATATATGAATATAAAGTATATAAAGCATGAGCATATGTCTTTGTTTTATATATTGATTACGGTTGTTCCTTAACATAAAACAGGTATGATATCTGCAGCATAACTTATTGACATGCATTACACCACAGCGCTGCCGATATCTCCAGTCTGAAGGTGTTGATAAAATTTTCCATAACAGCATTCTCACAGTAGATTCTTTAGTAACAGTTAATTCATATTTGACCTGCATGAGAGACGATCCACATAATCCATACCTATTAATAATTGCATTTTTTAAATGGTTCCATTTAGTTAAGAAAAACATATAATCATTGATTACCCATCCATCCATTCATTATCCAGGCCACTTATCCTGGCTAGGGTTACAGGGTGCTTGGAGTCTATCCCAGGGAACTCAGGGCAAAGGCACGGATGAGATGCCCAACTCGTTGCAGGGCCAAAGCCAACACACTTGCATACTCGTCATACACTACTGGCAATTTGGAAATGCCAATCAGCCCACACTGCATGTCTTTAGACTGTGGGAGGAAACCCACATGCAAACTTCATGCACATCGAGCAGAGGCAAGATTCGAATCCCCGGCCCTAGAGGTGTGAGGCGACTGCGTTAACCACTGAGTCACCCTGCCACATCATCATCATTATTGTAATGATTCACATAAAGAGGTGATATTTCCCAATCTTAACCCTTCCACCTTCAATAAGCCAGCATCCAACTGTAGCCTGTTCTTGCTTGACAGGAGAAGCACTTCTGATGCTGTAGCTCATCCAAATCAAGGCTTCAAGTATTTTTGCTTTAAGATGAAAACTACTCAGCACAGTTCTTAAAGAGTGGTTATTTGAGTTAATATGACTCTCCTGTCAGATTAAATGAGTCTGGTAATTTAATGAAATAAAAATCTACTGTAACATGTGTTTCTAGCCAGATAACTGGATCTGCTCACTAGATGTTTTTTGGTTTCTGCACCATCCTGTTAAAACTCCAGAGACTGTTGTGTGTGAAAGTCTATGAGATCACACTTTTTCCATTCTGATTTTTGATGTGAACAATAACGTAACTTATTTTTGCATGTATGAATATAACATGTATTACACTAGATAGGTAGCATCACCCTGTAATTGTAATAATTCTACCTCTAACAGCACACCATATCATGTTTTAAACCTTACTTGAAAGTCTGTTTTGCTAAAAGCAAACGCAAGATAACGTGGTATGTATTCTGGCACTGTCAATTCAAGTCATTTTATTGATGTAAAATGTTATCGATATAGGCAGCACGGTGGTGTAGTGGTTAGCACTGTCACCTTGCATCTCCAGGGTGCAGGTTCGATACCCTTCCTGGCTTGATTCCTGTCTCTGTGTGCGTGGAGTTTGCCTGTTCTCCCTGTGCTTGGTGGGTTTCCTCCGGGTACTCCGGTTTCCTCCCACAGTCCAAAGACCTGCATGTTAGGCTAATTTGACATTCCCAAATTGCCTGTAGTGTGTGCGCCCTGCAATGGATTGCCACCCTATCCAAGGTGTATAGGCGGGTGAATATGCTCCAAGCCCTCTGCGACCCTAAATACAAGATAAAGCAGTATAGATGATGAGTGAGTGAGTTACCCATACTGTATAATGGTGGTACTGTAGCATTATGTATGTTAGAACTGTGTTTGCCCACCTCCAGGGACAAGGTTCTGTGTGCATGGAGATACGAGGCCATAGTGCTAACCATAACGCTACAGTACAAATATTATATGGGTAACATTTTGCATCAATAAATTGACTTGAATTGATAATGGTGGTACTGTAGCCGCGCACCTCCAGGGACAATGGTTTGAGTCCAATCTCGGTTCTGGGTGCATGGATTTTGCATGTTCTCCCCATGCTTGGTGGGTTTCCTCTGGGTACTCTGGTTATCCTAATTGGCATTCCCAAATTGCCCGTAGTGTGTGTGTGAATGCACTGCGAGGAATTGGCACCCTGTCCAGGGAGTACCCTACCTCATGCTTGAAGTCTCCTGGGATAGGCTCCAGGCTTCGCGTGACCCTGTACAGGATAAGCTGTATAGAAAATGAATGAATGTTACCCATTCAGGCACAACTACTTCTGAGAGGTTATATACGCGTGTGCTGGATATTATAAGTCATAACACGTACTGTAATGTAAGAATTTACTCTATATCGCATTATACACTGGATCCATAGGAGGTTTTACCCAATCAGTCAAAACTTTCTGGGAAAAAGAACATATATATATATAGCGCTATTTATAAGTTTGCAGTGTTATCCACTAACCAGTACACGACTCCCTGAGCATCCAGTAAACTTCCTCTTTCCCTACACCTACTGCACTGTTACCAGCAGCGCCTTGGGACTTCGCAGTAATAGCCGCTTTCAGACAGTATTTATAATTAAGTCCCATCGAGAGGTGTACACTGTCTACATAAATCTGGGCTTCCAGATTTAGTCACCACCTTGTACAAGGCTGAGTGACAGTGCCGGCTGGAGTCATTAGCGCAGGCCATGCAGAAGTGTTCCTGTCCTTACTGCATCAGCCCGGTCATCAGTGACCCAGACAGAGCCGCAGGGCTCCGTCTCCCACAGACAGCCTCCCTACACACACCTTCCAGAGCTTCATTAGTTCCTCTGTGAACGCTGTATATCATACACACATACATGTCAGACATAAAAATACAAATCTGGATAAGAGAGCGAATGTGAGAAACGTGTGGTCATGTATGTGACATGGGTGAAAGAGTGAGGGGAAAGTGGAAAGAGTTATATTTGGAGAATTTTGTTTTAGTGAATTAATATACATCCTCCGCATCTATAGTATATTACACATCTACAGTAATGTCTTTCTACTTGAAATCTACACAAAAAAGGTGTATTCATAATATTGATTTTAAAAAAAGTACAGCTTTAAGGAGGAAAAAGTATTAGTACATCTACAGTAGTGTATACAGTGTAAATGCATAGAATAAATAAAAACAAATCAATTCTAGATAAAACGCTGCTAAATAAAATGCAATTTGCCAAATTTCTTATGCCAGTTGCACGTCATGTCATTCTATGACATCATTGTTTGATAAGCATCAACCACGATGAAACAGCTTTCTAAAGTTCGCAAAGGCGACATTATTAAACAACACAAGAACAAAAAAAGCTACAGAGTCAAAGACTACAGAGTCAGTATAGATTTCACAGTACAAACACAGAAAGTTCTTGGAAGGCCAACCAACTAATCATGCTTGGATGCCAGATTCAACAAAAAACGGACTAACTATAAGGAAGGTAAAAGTAAAGCAGGGAGTCACTTGAAATGAGTTGCAGAATGACCTGAAAGCAGTTTTACAGTTAATAACAAACAAACTGCATCTCAATTATCTCTGTTCTTACAACTGACAAAACTCCTCTGAGAAAAATGAAGCACAGAGGTGTGGATCTAAAATTAGTTAAAAAGAACTAAAGAAAAACCCTTTTGCAATTAAACTCTGATCAGACGAAACAAAAATAGAGCGCTTTGGCAAGATCCCAGTGCAGGGTTTTCTTTAATATTGTGACGTGTTCTCATTAATATTTTTCTTAAAGTTTCATGCTAAAACTAAAATTACTGTAACACATGAGGCTGTGTTAATATTATTATTTAATGTTATAATGTTGTAGTTGGTCTTTTGGCTGTTCCTGTCAAAGGGTCGCCACAGTGGACCATTTGATCTGCACACACACAACTTGGCACAACTTAGTACAGGTTTTATGGCGGATGTCCTTCCTCGGCTTGGGACCAACACTGCATCCAGTGGCTGGGGTTTGGGGGTTGTTAAGAAATCGAACCCAGGCCTTCCGCATAATAAATGGTGCAAAAAAAGTATGTTTTATTCTCCATGCTCAATGTTCCAGTTGGGTACTCTTCCTTGTCCTTGTCTGGCAAGATGATCACTTGCTGTTCATTTGTTCCCTGCACCATTCTCAGTTCCCCTTTGACCTGAACAGTTTTGACCCGTACACTTAAGAATCTTATTCAACCTTGCTGAAGACCCAGTGCAGTCCACTCTACTTTGCAGCGAACTACTACATTTACATTTAAGGGATTTGGCAGACACCCTTATTCCCAGGGTGACTTACATTTTACCTCATTATACTGTACATCTGAGTAGTTGAGGGTTAAGGGCCTTTCTCAAGGGCCCAACAGTGGTAACTTGGTGGTCATGGGGTTTGAACCTGGGACCTTATGAACCATAGTCCAATGTCTTAACTACTGACCTGACTACTAGGCAATCAGAACCCATCCAGAAAACAGATCCAAGACAAAAACCAGCTAAAACACAAGCTGCATTGCACTTTATACCGCAGTGTACTTTAAGCTCCTCCTCACTTCCTGTTGAGGGAATATCGGTTAAGGAAACATCCCTCGTCAAAACAAGCAACGTGACAAACGCAGACATCACCTCCTCCCTGCATTACCCTGGTAACGTAAGCATCTTGGATATACACTATGGAATTAAAATATTGTATATATATTGGAACCCATACATTACAAAAGATATACAATAAATCAATATCACAAGAGAGAGAAAGTGCTGTACTGCTGAATAACACAGGTGTTACTGTATGTGGTCGTAGCACGAGGGTGCAGACTGTGATACATTATAATTAATAATGTCCCACTGGAGCTACGCTCTACAGATTGGGTGAAAATTAACTAAGCATTCAAAATTAGCAATAAAATCCAAATTTCTAATAAACATTTATTGAAACAAATTGTACATGTACTTTATTACATAGGAAAAGTGAAAGCAAATCTTTAAATTTCAATATAGTCACCGATGGCGTCAAACAGTTTCCTCAAACGGCCAGGGATGGAATGCAGAAGAAAGTTATTTGGAATATTGCTGAGAACCTCCCGAATCCCTGCCTCCAAGTCCTCCAGTGTGCGAGGCTTTGTCCTGTATATCTCCTCCTTTTCCTGTAGCCCCACAGGAGAAAAAGAAAATCACATGGAGTGAGATCTGGACTTCAGGTCCATGTCGTTATAGCCAACGTCCTGGGAAATGCTGGTCTATATTAGACCATGTCTGATAGGTAATTTTGCTTGTCCATATCTGGTGAAGTGATGAAACCTTGTTCACTTGTCCCCTACACTGTTTAAAGTTCCCTGCAAACTAAGCAGTTTTGCTCCCTCCAGTTTGGTATCTTACTTAAAATGGCTGAATATCCAGTGAGGTCGACTTTGCAGGGAGCTACTCGCAGATCTGCAGGCATCAACAGACTTTAAATAGATCAAAGTAGTCACACATAAAGTGCAGCTTAGTACAATTAGTTGAGAAGTGCATACTGGGAACTGAAGACTGGAACAAAAGTCAACAATGCACAAAGAAAAAAGTCAGAGGAAAACCACGACACAATAATTCGGCTGGGTGGTGATATCACGATATCATCGTGATAGAGGACCGCAAACGATGAACTTGAGCATTGCATATCATCGAAGGAAATATGAATGGAGCTATATACAATGATATACTGAAAACTGAATCTTAAAAATTAATACTAAAATTAGGAAACAAGCAAATGAGCCTACAGTCTACAGTCTGCGTCCCTACAGCCAAAAATTCTCAAGAAGACCTTGCATGGCCAAGACAATCTCCTGACTCAAACCCCCATTAAAAATTAAGGAGGATTTTACATTTGCAAGCTCATCACTTGGACCTGTGTAACCTTGGGTAATTGAAAACGATTTACTGAGAGGAACGGCCCAAAATTCAACCGCAATGCTGCAAAGAGATAATTAGTATTCTTCTTGCAGATGTTTCGAAGCTTTAATAAACAAACAACGACAGCATTGAAAACAAAGTACTCATATTGATCAATTGTAGCGTTGGCATATGCTAAGCATGAATATACAGTATAAATATTGTTTATTCTTCTAAATACTTGTTTTTGCTGGTTATATTTAAAAGTAGAAAGATGTTGTGTGTGTTTACATTTGAAGTGTAGACATGCACGAGAAGTTCCAAAATTTTTTTAGATTTATTTCTCCTCATTGTATTACCTCGAATACAGTCAATATAGCATAACCGAATTCTACTTAAAGATAAATCATTGCAAAAAACAAAACAAAATTTTTTTGCATGCATGTACATTTGGTATCTACATTAATCACTCAGCCCTCTCATTTTTCCTGAAATAAATGAACCATCAGTGCAAATTCAACAAAGATAATTAAATTGCCAGAGGAACTCGGAGGCCAGGAAGAAATATGAAATAACACCATTTGCCTGATTGTCGTGGGGGCAAATTACCAAATGATGCTCTATACAAATTAACCGTCCCGCTCATTTGTCAACGCGCTCAAATGACGGCCCTCTCACGGAATCAGGTTCTGGAGAAAATGCATTTCCCCTCCAACCCATTAACAATTCGATAACTTATGCAAAGCGCAGTTTGTTTATTTCTTTCTGTCTTGCCATGCTATACATAAATCTCTCATATTGCAATCTATTTTTATTATTATTATTATTATTATTATTATTATTAATCCCTTGTTTTTTTGCGCTGTCCTCGCTGAAAATCTTGCAGCCATTTTCGCTCGGAACTTGGTCTTGTTGTGTGTGGTCGATTTCTATGGGAGTGATTTGGAGATGTAAATGTGAAGTTACTCATGAGTGTCTGTGATCAGAGAAGCATGGAGAACACTGCTGGATCCGCTCAAGCTGCTCAGTCTGCTCCATTAGTTCATCCCGGTTTAATGCCTATGGATTAGGAGGTTTGTTTAAGAGGAAAGCCATTCAGGATTCTGCGCGGATCAACCAAACCATCTGAAGAGGCTTTGTGAATTTAAATTTGTCTTTTTTTGGGGGGTAAGTACCAGGACTGGAAATGTAAAATATGTCGTGGTAAATCTTCTGTCGCTTAAGGACTGTTGGAGCATGAGCCTCGAAGGAAAGAGCACCAGATCCTCCATAATCCCATTAACGGAAGTTGAATTCAGATGTTAATGTCTGGCTACATACATGTGTGCTATTCTTAGCAAGTGATGAAACACATACAAAAATGAGATAATTGAAGATTTGAAACCAGTTAGAACCAGTCAACAGGAACAAAATGACATTTCATCACACTATGAAGACAGACTTACTATTATGGATGAGAAACTAAATTTATATGGTCATTATAAGCAATAATAAGAAAACCTTACACGGGTGCAGGACTCTAAATAGAGCCTTACCCGACAGCGATAGTGGACTGGCCTGAGAGTCAAACAAATGACGAAGAATGCAGCGGTTTGCAGTCCTGTCTGATTGCAAATGACAGATCAGGTCTAAGGATTGGATAATTGCCCAAATCAGTATTAAACATGTTGCAGAAATAGAACCCTGAAATTACTTCTCATTGAGGTCTGGCGTCAAGAGAACAGTTTATTGAGCTTAACACAAATTTGAAGGATTGCTATATTTTCCCGGCTCCCTATACACATCCGTTTTTTGTAGGAGGACAGTATGTCATTTAAAAAGTTAAAAAAATATGGTCGACTATTCTGGGATTGGTAACAAGCAGACCTTTTAACAAGCTGTAAGAATGCCGCCATGGAATAAAGTGTTGCTAAATGTAAGCGTAGCCTTGCTCCCAACTACCTGCCAGTGTCTTATACCTGACAGGAAGTTAACTAAAAACAGATAAGTTTAGCTCATGTTCTTTTTTTCTTCTTCTTCTTCTTCTTCTTCTTCCTTGAGAAACCACAGCTAATTATGTTGAGGCCTGACCCATTAACAAACCTGAATCCAATGAAAACTAAATGTCCAAGCAAATGGACTGTAGTGTCTATCTCCATTAATGCTTGAAATATTAATGGAAACATCAGCCGGGTCTATCAAGTCAACACTAGGCTATTTATCTCAGGATAATTGCAAAGAGGTGCACACATTCTGCAGAGGCATACAGGTGGCATGCATGAAAGTCAAGAGATACAAACTTTTGTACTTTTTTTCCTTGCATGAAGCAACACACAACTTGAAAGCCAATAATGTGCAAAATAAATCACTGGAATGGGAGTTAAAGGCTACAAATACAGGTTATATGGTACCATCAAGGCCAGGAGTTGAAATGTTGGGAATCTCTGGGAGGTGATCTGTGATATGTTAGGGTTTTTAAAACAGTTTTCACACATCATCATTCTGAGAACTGACCCTTCCTCCTTTCTGACATTAGCAATCATACCTCAGCAGCTCTGTTGTTAAGGTGCTGATCAGAAGGTCCCAGGTTCAAACCCCAGCACTATACAGTAAGTTGTCACTGTTGGTCCCTCGAGCAAGAGCCTTAACCCTCAACTGCTCAGATGTAAGATGAGATAAAATGTAAGTCACTCTGGATAAGTGTAACTTGTTTTTTCTGCCCCATTGCTGTCTATGGAAATATTTTGCATTCATTAATGTAACAAAAGAATATATCACCGTATGTCAATACAATGTGGCACCTGTCTCAACTGTCCTCTACTGATCTGAAACGAAACTGACCCCAATCTGAACGGCACCTAAATTACACAATGTTTTTATTTCTTTCTGCAGCCGAGTCGAGATCATCCAGAGATGGTCCACAAGGTCGTCATCACTAAGCCCCCTGAGGCCACAATAAGGTCACATAATTTCTGGAAGAGTCTTTTACCTAAGGGCTCCTGTCTGAAACTGGATGTGACGAGCGGACCTGCAGGACCCGGCGGACAAGCAGCAGCCTGTCAAATGCACTGCTTTCTCAAAATGTGTCCTGTAAAAAAAACGCCCCAGTGGTGTAGGATGCTGTGCCTTTGGTCATGGAGTTTTCTTAGAATCACGGAGTCACGGTCACTTACAGTAAGTTTGACGGCAGTCTATAATATATAAAGGCCATTCAATTAGGAGGTGCATGAAGAATTGGTACTTAGAAATAACTTCTGCGGTTGAATACAAGTAATATGGATAATTAAATAAGTGGTGCCAAATGTAAAGTGCAAGCAAGCAATTAAGAATATCAAATATTAAAATGAAGAGAGATCAGACAGACACTGCTCCTATATGACCTTGAAATTGCTCGGGGAATTGCAAGCGCGGCTCTGCACGAGTCACCAGGCTGCATTTCCAGGCGTGTTCGTGTCACGTTAGTGCCTGCTGGGTGGCTACCGAGCCACATGCTCCCATTAAATATTTAAACCAATGAAACCTGCCCAGGGGGGGTTTGAGGTTCCACATCTGGCTGAAACCATCCCTGAGTACACCCTGAGATTGCTTCTCGGTGTGCTCCGACATCTCATCACGGACTCCATAGAAAACGAAACACAAAGCCGGAGTGAAGGAGTAATGACAAGCCACTGGGAAGGTCAGCGCTTGACTGAGCCGAGAGACGAGGAAGGACAATCGGTGAAAGAGGAAAGCGGGCTGCGGGGTGGCGTGGGGGCAGGTGAGCGTTCACCTTCATCTCGGCAGGGGCGGGAATGAGTGTCCTCACTCGGGATGTGGACAAAGCGTGGGGGGAATGTTAAACACTGGAAAAAGTCAGAGAGCAGACAGCATCAGGCCACCTCACGGCCCTGTGCGCTCTGCTCGATGCACCGTGTCCAACCTCACCCCAGTGAGATGACATGAAGGAGCTGAATTTACTACTGACCAGTTAGACTGGTTTATCATCAGAGCATATACTATAACTAATGTTGAACAGGAATAAAAAAATTTCAACCCCTTTAAACAATTATTAGGGATACCGGTACGCATTTATGGAGTTATCCAACTGGAGTGTCATGTGGTAGCAACAAGATGCAGATACAGTACAGGCCAAAAGCTTTGAGGAAGGTTCACATCGAACTTCAGAATGAGGGAAGAGGGTCATGGATGTTAGGACCAGATGGTCTGGTTTGAGTATTTCAGAATACTGCCTTAGATTCTTGTTCTTGGCTGTCAGAAATTGATATAGTCTTCTAGTGCTTTCTGCTCAAGGTTTGATGTGTTGCCCGTTCTGAGATGCTTTTCCGCAAGAGATCAGCAGTTTCTGAAAAAAACTCAAACCATTGGTTGGAGACCAACAACCATACAAGGGTTAAAAGTTTCTTTTTTTTCCATTCTGATGTTTGATGTGAGCAGTAACAGAAGCTCTTCATCTGTATCTGCATGATGTAGGCATTGAAATGCTGCAGCATAATACTGTAGATAGATAGACAGACAGACTTACTTTCGCCTTAAGAACTAAAATTTTGCAAGAAATCTGCCTTGGCATATTCCTCCAAAGCAAGAGGAACCATAAATTAAAGGTTAGGTCTGTTTATTTCATATTTTACTTCATTTACATGTCTTTTCTAAATGTTTTGATTGTTTTATATGCAAAAAATATAGTTACAGTGTTGAAAATTTGGTAATATTGGTAATATTTTTGGATAACCGGAACGGATTATCTGTATTAACATTATTTCCTATGTGAAAATGCACGAAATTTCGCCTTAAGAACTCGCCTCCAGAAAGAATTCATTTCATTGTATGCTGAGGTACCCATGTAGTAGTGTCTAATATATTGGCAATGTGTAACTTACAAGTGCAGGTCAAATGAATAGTTTTACATACATACCTTATATGGTATATAAGGAACAAGAATATGTGCAGTGGCTAAAGAATGCATAAAACTATGAAATGGAAATTGTTAATATAGAAGAATCTTAAACTGTACACACAGAGGATGTAGTCAATTCCTTGCGCAGTTTATCGATTTAAAGTGTTTTAAAGTTTTCGTTTTAAAATGGTCACTGGAGATGCAGGTCTGAGGTCTGCTAGTAGTCCAGAGCTTTGACACGGCACTCGCAAAAACATGACAAATTACTGTATAGCCAGGCTTTTCACTAAGACTGAATATAAGCTTATACTGAATTCAAAAATTAAATAGAAACCAACGAATAGAAGCTGAGGTTATATGAATTACCAGAAATCCCTGCCTGTTACTATTCTAACCATGTGTGAAAGAACTGAGATTTTTTGTTTTGTTTTTTTAACATGTTTTCCCCAAAATAGGAATATACAGCACTATGCAATGTTTGTCAATCATGAGCATTCATCCTGATTCAGTCAGTCTTTGGATTACTGGGAATACTGTAAAGCACTCAACCTTCTTCTGAACACTTCATACACTTCTCTTTCACACTTCACACTCCAGCCCAACGTCCTCAAAGTAACCAGCTATGACAATGTACTCGTGAAACTTCATACTGACCCACTATCCTTATCAGTAAATAGGAAAAAATGAGCACTGTAACATGAAACAATAAGTTGATGCTGTTTTCAAGCTGTTTTCATGTATTTTTTTTAATGGACAATGCAACTGATGTGAAATGGTTTCATAACAAGATGTTTAAAATACACAATGCTAGTTCTAATCTCGCTGAGGCCCCAGAATTGAGTGGACATGGTTCCGAGGCACTTGTGGACGCGGCTGAGGGTCCAAACTGTGCGAGAGCCCTTGATTTTCATTATGGATAGAACTGAAGTCCTTCAGCGTGGTCCTCTACTGCCTCGTCAGTACGGTCACACGGCACCATCAAAGCCTCTCTGCTTTGATCAACTCTTCAAAAGCCTTTCTGGCCCCTTCTTAGCACGCACTCGCCTGCTGTATGACAGGCCAGGATTTCTTCTATCTGTGATATTAAACACTAGCTTTAATTCATTTTATCCATACTGAACTTGTTTTACTCCTCCATCTCTACCATATACTGTATATAGTGATATATAAGTACTGACCAGCCATAACACGAGCCACACGAGTTGTTAATCTAACCTCCAAATTCCCTCCAAACGAGCATCTCATCCATGAAATGTGCCGAATAAACAAGTCCGATCCAAGGAGGCCCCACCGCGCGACCTACAGCAGCACCCAAAGAAAAAGAAAAAGAAGGAGAGCAGAAAAAAAGAGAGAGAAAAAAAAACAAAACAAATGGAGCCAGTGTGTACTTTGCATTCTGTTTCTTTAGTCTGCATTTTCTGTCCCCAGATTTTGTATTTCAAGCTTAAGGGCAAGTGCTTGTATTTTTTGCAGCATTATCTGCATTTCCATTTGAAGACTACATTAGCACAGCCAATGCACAAACCTAACCTATATATTTGTGAATATATGAATAAGCCAGCATATCCCCACGTACTAATGAATAGAACACTATAAGATGGAGGTGTTCAGACTGTATAGAAGGAATTGCTGGGGGGGGGCACTGTGAGACTTAAAAATACCAAAAAGAAATATTTAAAAGACTGTATCCAACTGTTATTCATTTTGTGTAGGAACATTTTAAATAATTGGAACATATTTCAAAAAAGGCGCAAGACAATTTTTTTCTGCTTCATTCATTTTCTATAATGCTTATCAGGATTTGGAGCATACAGTACACTCACATAGTGAACGGAAACCAGAGTACCTGGAATAAAAACCCCGGGTGAACTTGCAAACACACAGACCGGACGCAGGTTTCAAGCATGAAAAGATAAGGTGAAAAAGCTCTGCTACTGTAAACTCATGCTCTCAAATATTTTTCATAATAAAAATGCCAAATTATTTGTCAGCATTTGCACACCATGATATTAACAAATGCTCCTATTATGAAACCAATCATGTTTCATCAGAGCTTCAAAGACGCATTGATCCAGCTGGATTGCTTCCTCTTAAGGTAAAAGGATAACATTTCGAGTTCACCAAAATAAATAAAAAGGTAAAAATTGGTACTTTTGGAAAATCTGAAAATGTTGACTAAAAATCACCTTGCTTGTTTCTCCACTCAGCTTATTCTGAAGCATTCATACAATTCGAGCAGAAGATCAATAATGCAGGACTAGGCATGATTTTTCTTTATTGTTGTCAGGTCTGTTCTATTCCAAGACCCTTTTTTTCCATGTATTTTTTATTAGGCAGTTAATAACAGGCTATAAAAACCCTGGGCAAATTGAACGACTTGGCCTGGCTTTATACAGTATGTACACGCTGCAGTAGTTTAAGTATCCTGCTGACAAGTTTGTTTTTTGTTGGGTAAGAGTTTTCATGAAAAAAAATGTAAAACAAATAGAAACCTTAGAAACTGGTCTCATGGGGGGAAAAAGTCAGAATAAGTCTCCTATAAGGCAGACTGCCTGTTTTGGGACAGTTTAGTACTTTGTGAAACAGGATTTAGAATGAGAACAGCCAGACCTGGGACAAGGGGGGGGGGGGGGGGGGGTAGGGGGCTGGAGAAGCTCTTTATTTAGCCACAGGAGCCATGCTTTTCTGTCTGCATGGCTGGAGATTCTGAAAAGACAGAGACTGACACAGATCCATTAGGGAGCCTGGCTTCTTCTTAGTGCCAGAGACCTGGGAAAAGACTCGGTTGCCTCTCTTTCTCTTCTAATCTCTTTCCTCGTTTACCTCATTTTCTGCAGAGTAACTATACAAGGACATCGAAAGTTGTTGGATGTGTTTGTGGTGAAGCTATGTTATCTTCCGCGGCTCTCTCTGTTAGAAAATGGCCTTCATCATCTTTCAGCTCAGTTCAAAAGCGCCGTAATCACGCAAGTCCGACAGACCCGAAGGTATAGGATGCAGTGTATGGAAAAAAGAGAAAGCATTTCTAAAGATGAAGGATAACCACACACACACACGCACACACCGCACACACGGCCTTAGGTATAAATATCATCCCACACTTTCTACCGCATGGCAAATGCGGACAAATTAAAATTCCTCCTGGACAGCAATCTAAGGCGGGAGCCGTGTCTGAAAAAGCAAGACGTGATGCACATGTTGGCGTCCGCTGCCCACAAAGAAGTGGAGGTGCTCGCATGGATCACTTTTAATGAGGCTGTCCGCTTTCACACCACTCAGTATTCTATCCCAGTTTAAAAAGGCTGCTATACTTAAAGGCGAACGTCTTCATACCTGTTAATTAATTACACATGCTTCAGAACACTTCCCCCCCCTGAATCGAGTCGCACGCTGTCTGCTTATTCAAGGCCGGAATCATAATTTGGTGCAAATACAGACATGAGGTGGATTTGGTAGGCAAATGCACCGTGGCCTTGAGTCTGGGCCACTTCAAGTGTCCGTGTTACACTCGCATGCTCATAATGAATTTGGAAAATAACCAGAAAAAAAATTATAATAGAGACAGTAATAACAGCAAATGATCAGAGCTCATCTGCATGAATTTAACACTGGAGCAGATCATTTTTTTTCTAGCAGTATACCGTAGCTATCCTCCGACAGTATGACATACTGTATTTAAGAAGAAGAAAAAAAACTTTTTATGAAGGCAATGACTTCAGCAAATTATTTAAAGTTGACATCAGAGCTGCGAAAGAATCATGCACTAATTTCAGCCTCTCTTGTTCCTCAAGGTCAATACAAAAGCCTTTCTAAGTTTGATTTAAGGACAGGTCAGCAATAAGAACAGCCTAGAGGACTAAACACTGTAGTGGCCATTACTGAATTAATAATATCCTCCTTTCTTTCCAAGTGAACAACCTCTCACTAGTGGGTGACCTTGGTATGTTTCATCTTCATCCAGACTGTCGAAGGCAAATCAAAAGTGAGTTAAGCTTATAACCAAATAGCTACAGTATGTACAGTGCCTCCAGATTGTATTCATACTGTACATGTTCCAACAAGATATTGAGCCAAAGCACAGAGCAAAAGATGACAAAGGTGGAGCTTGAACAAAAAAAAAAAAGTAAAGAAAAGAAAGAAAGAAAGAAAGAAAGAAAGTTTGTGGTTTGGAACATTTGAGGACAAAACCTAAGACTTAAACCCAGTTGATAAATTTAAATATAAAATATTAAAATATTATAGCTATACACCTGAGACAATTAAATCCGAGATTGCTGAAAAAATTAAGATATAACTAAGAAATCTAAATACAAAACAAGCAGCAGTGATATTTCATTTACTTTGATGTTGAAATATGGCAAATAGAGAAATAATCATAGGGGTGAATACTTTCTGGTGGCACTGTACTGTACTGTAGATGTAATTGAAAGTACTGAAATATATATTTGTAATAATAGGAAAGGGTTCAAGGAATCAAGAAATATGTTCTGAAAATAAGTGAAAATAATAAGGTAAGATGAAACTAAACGAATCAGACTGTAAATTTTTTTTTTTCCTTTTAATAATATTATTCAACAATCTTTAAACAACGCTGATACCAAAAATAAATCTCTCTTTAAGACTTACTGTATAAACAAAAGTCCTAAACCAGATCATTTAACATCACTCTTTTACCCTTGCTCTGTCTATTACAGATAATGTCATAGTATTGGGAAATAATCATTAATGTAGTGCTGTGATGTGTGCTGATGATGTTGTGGAATGTTTACAAACAGGTACAGTTATTGTGGTGGAAGTGTTACTTTTAAGTTGTGGAATGTCATGTTTAATGTTAATGTTATGGAATGTTATATTTAATGTTGTGGAATGTTATATTTAATAATATGGAATGTTATATTTAATGTTATGGAATGTTATATTTAATGTTATGGAATGTTATATTTCATGTTGTGGGATGTTATATTTCATGTTGTGGAATGTTATATTTAAGGTTATGGAATGTTATATTTAATGTTGTGGAATGTTATATTTAAGGTTATGGAA
>JAQQZS010000011.1:4900570-4911849 GCA_030068045.1 Platyallabes tihoni
CTGGGATAGGCTCCAGGTCCCCCGCGACCCTGATCAAGGATGAAGCGGTATAGAAGATGAATGAATGAATGAATAATAATAATAATAATAATAATAATAAAAGGTTTATGTTTTTTAAATATTACAGAGCTAGGTCTCTGCGCAGCTTTCTGTTTCAAAATAACAAAAATGCTAGTTATAAAGGAATGTATTTATCAAGCTACAATAACACTAACTAGACAGCTATAAAATAATATTAGTAAATATTCAATATTATGAAATTATTTGGATTCCTGGCCATTAGACACTTTTTTCTTTCAATTTGTACTACTATAAAACAGAAAAACATGCTAGTAATCACGAATTACTAACACAGCTAACACTGACTAGTCGACTAGCCTCCAAGCTAACTAACAAACTATCAAGTGTATTTAAAATCAACCTGACTAACGAATTAACGAATATTAAATAAGCAAATAAAGGTTTATAACCAATACAGAGCTATTATACATATACAGCAACAAATATGCTAAAGAAATGTAGATAAAGAAACATGGTTATCAAGCTAACACCAAAGATAGCTGGCCAGCTAGATACTAAGTGAGCCTAGAAATATTAGTGATTAGTAAATCAAATGCTTTATATACGATTTTATGGAACATTTTGGATTTCTGACCATTTTTTAAAATCGTAACTTCTATAAAGTAGACATGTGAATAATCAAGCGAGCTTCAAGCTAACACCAACTATCCAGCTAGCCCTCCAGCTAGCAAACAAGATCAGAGAATAGTTTATAGTTTATATATGATACCACTTATTTAAAATGAACAAACATATACACAAACATACACATAAAATAACTTTTTTTCCATGTAGTGAATCAAAGGGCACCATGCATCAAAAGAGCATCAAAGTTTGCAGTACACCAAACTAGCACAGAAGACCTGCTGGTTGTCAGTAGCGCAGGCATACTTGCCATTTTTAAAGACATTTTTGGCAGTTTGAACAGAGGATGTACTGTAGTGCCTGCCTCCAAAGGAGAGCTTTCTGAAAATAATTCTGACCAAACATTTTGAATATGAGCATACGGATAATCCATTTTTAATCCAAATATCTGCACATATAAGGTCTTTTTTTTTTGTTGTGCTATTTCTCCCATGTTCAAACACGCTTCTGCTCCACTGAACTTATCGCCTCGAACTCTTCAAGCCATTTCCTGCCAATTCACTACTGTCCTTTTGTTTTCGGTCTGTTTTGCCATACTATTTATTCAGCATGTAATTACAGGCCCACATTTCAAATGATGTCCATAAAATAGAGCCCCTACATCTTGGCTGGCTAAAAGCCCAACAGGGTAGACCTTCATGCTAAGCTGCCCTTAATGACTTTTTAATGGGCCTTTTATGCTTTCGGTTTTAACGATGTACTTACAACAGCTCTAATCATTTTATTGGAAATGATGAATGATTGAGAAAAGGCTAACATTAATTTAATTTACTGCTCAGTCTTCCTGCGTTAAGAGCCTAAGAAAGCATTGTGGAAAAAGAAGGGAGAAAGAGGGTGCAGAAAGACGGTATGCGTGCTATGCGAGAGAGCAGCGGGAGTAATTTATGATAGCAGCAGTGTTGTTTTCCCTTATCTCTAATTAGACCCTTTTTGTTGAGCTTACTGATTTCAGCTTTGAAGCAACAAGGCCTGGTTAACAAGACAAGCAGGCAGTGGAAACATACTGCCTTCCAGGCTTTCACATCATTCATCATTCACAGGGAAAGAAAAATCTTTGGGGACCAGCACATGGCTGAGTTCTAACAGTTTCTGAATGTCCAAATACTTCTCAGCCAAGATGCGTAATTATAGACTGTTGATTTATGAGAGAAAGAAGCGATTTCCTCAATGAACACGCAAACATGAAGCTACCAGCAATAGGTTGAGTGACAAGTGAGATTAAGTTATATTAAATAGAGGATTAGGTAAAGCTACAGAAAGGTCTTCACAGGAACTGTGCTTTTTTTTTTGTGCTTAGATGGAAGGAAGCCATAGTATTCATAAAGACATGTGAATTCATGTCCGTTTCATAGCAAAATACTGTATATGCCACTTTATTACAAACACCTGTACACCTGTGCATTCATGCAACCATCCAATCATGCATTCAGCAGCATCATAATGTATAGAATCTTGCAGATGTAGGGCAGGACCTTCAGATAATGTTCACTAACCAGAATGGAGAAAAATATGAACTTGCCATAGTTATTGGTGCTTGATTGCAACTCTACTAAATACGTCAGAATATTTCAGATATTTATACAATACTATTCAAAGTATGGCACGGAAAACAAAACAAAACAAAAAAAAGTCAACTGAGCCGCAGTTGTACAAGCAGAAACAGCTTGTTAATAACAAAGATAAGATGAGAACTGACAGATTCAAACTGACTGGAAGGCTATGAAAAGTCATAAAACCACTCTTTCCAACTATAGTGAGCACAAAAGCAGCTCTGAAAGCACAGTACTTCAAACCTGAAGGCAATATAAGCTTACAATAGGGGAAGACCACACCAGATTTTACTCCTGTCAACCAAAAACAAGAATCTGAGGGTACTATGGGCACATGGTACTCACCAAAACTGGATAAGGTATAAAGAAGTTCCAATCATGGGAATTTACAAGTCACAATGCAGTATTTTTACTAAACAATTATTTACTGATAAGAAATATTATTTCATTATTTTCATTGTTTCATTTCAAAATATTATCATTGTAGGCACCATAGGACTTTATAAAATACCAGACTATATGTACTATAGCACTTCAGTGGGTACCACGTTAGTACTATGGTGTGTACCACAATACTTTGCTGAATACCAACTAGTGGTGTAGGCAGTACCGCAATATCCAGGTAGAACTGTATCCTGGTATGTGTTCCATAGTACCATTATATGGTAAAGGGGACCCAAAACAAAAGTGTAGAAAGTTCAGAAACCTACATAGGACATATAAATGCATCAGAGGCATCATGTAGTGCTACAGTGCCAGGCCAGGGATTTAAGCAGCATGTAAACCTAGTGGAAATTGTATACCACCCCCCAAAATGTCTGCGATCAGCAGATTCACCTCTACAGGAGGCATGACCAACCACTCAGCGGAAAACCAGGATTGTGCCAAAAATGAGCCGAATAACTGCCAAAAGAACATTGGCCAAAACCCAACTCCAGCCGATCGCTGAGCTTTGGGGAAAGACCCTGAGGTTTTGTGGTGGGACTCCAATCTCCAGCACAGTGAACCAGCTGTGACTTACAACAGCATCATTTAGATGACTGACATTACGTTAGTTAAACTTGGGTTATAATTTGCAGGATGATTCCTTGCTTGGGTGCAGTTTGTGTTTCAGGGATAATACCATAACACATTTATATTAAGGAGAAAGACCTTTTAAACAATGCGGTGACCCGCACCACAACCTCAAGTCTGCGCTTGGTTCAAATAATTGACTGAAATATATTGTTTACATTTATTTTGTAAATATTAAACACAAAAAAGTTTTAATCTGCTTTTTGCCATGCCATAACCACACAAAATCTAAACAAAATCATTTAAATACTTACATAATACTCAGTAATGTGTAAATGTGGATCTTTTTCCACGAGTCATCCATTGCATGTTGTGTAAAATGTCCTTTTATGCACAGCATTCACTCAATCCTGTTATTCTGAACACATCCCCCTTTGTGAATTTCTTGAAGACCATGGGAAGAAAAAAAAGAAAAGAAACCTCTAAATTTTTGCACTGTATTTTTTATTATTATTATTTTTTTTAGCAGTATTGAGATATTGCCAGATTTTGACTGGTCCAAGAAGCTCCAGCTGAAAAGAGTGGTTTGAACTTTTTTTTTCACCTGGTAGTGGTACAGTACGATCCTGCTGATCGTCCTCAGTCCTGAACTCCTCAAATGCTAGCAGGAAGTTAAGCGCTTATCTTGCCATTCACTTCACTTCCACTTTACTGCTTAGAGTTACAAATACTCAATGACAGTCCAAACATGGCCTCACCTGGAACATTACATCAAATACAGTCTTGAGCCACCTTTCTTTTCATTATAAACTAACATTATAAACTAAAATAAATGATGTAGATCAAATTAAAGTAATTGTTTTACTGCGACAGACTACAAAGTAGCTAAAGATACAATTTAAAAACTGGTTGTTTATGTACAGTATCAACCTCAGCAGCAACCTTATTTCCCCTCTCATCTGTTCCAACCATTCAGTATTCAGCATCACAGGTATACCAATCACAAACCTGATCATCTGTCACCTGTTTCTCTTGCTTGAAGCTGAATATTTTTTAATGCTAAAATGATTTATGGGTCACTGTGTGAATTACCAAAAAAAAAAAAACATTCCTCTGAAGCTGAAACAGGTACAGGGGTCTGGATTGAAAGTGAGAGACAAAAGCTTACCAAAAAATGTGAGCCAAAAAGTCCTGGAGAACTACACACACACACACACACACACACACACACACACACACAAAAGAGTACAATCTGGCTCTCTGAAAGCAAAATATAAAGAAATGATGGGTGACTCAAGACTTTTGCACAGTGTTTTATATACAGTACTATTTAACACGATCAGTCATCTATATTATTGATTAGATACTTTTCCAGGCAAATTAAGGTATGCTTGTTTTATCGTAAAAAGTTTGTAGAATTCGCAAGGCTGTACGCACCTGTCTACAGGTCAACGCCCTCCTCCTACCCCTG
Source organism: Platyallabes tihoni (assembly GCA_030068045.1). Taxonomy (NCBI): domain Eukaryota; kingdom Metazoa; phylum Chordata; class Actinopteri; order Siluriformes; family Clariidae; genus Platyallabes; species Platyallabes tihoni. The sequence goes on from JAQQZS010000011.1 coordinate 4,905,311, forward strand.
CCCTCCCTCCACCCCCCACCCATCGTACCCCTGCCCCAGAGTGCTAAGTAATAATTCAAGATGGGAGAGAATGAAAAGTGAGAGGCCTATTCATTAAAGTACGATGTCACATCTAATGCATTTTGCACTTCAGACCTTGGCGGGAAGTCCATTACGTTCCTCCTACCAGGATATTGCATGCTGGGTAGGACAGAAATTCATTATTCTACAACATGACTACATTAGCTTCATAGTAACCACCTGCACCGTCTTCCTCTCCAATAACAGCAGGATAGCTCCTTCATTTTCTTATCCCTCTAATTTAAGCTCTTGACTTCACCACCCTTCACTTTTTTTTTTTTTATTGTTCATGCTTTCCTCTAATCTATTCTTCCACCTACTTCTTCTTCTTCTTCCTCCTCTCTCATGTTGGGTTTTAGTGACTGGACAAAGAGGCGTGTGATTGAAACAAACACTTGACATTTATCACAAATGCCAGGGCTGTTAATTAGGATCCTGAGAGCTCTTTAGAAATCTAATCATTACTTGAGCAGCCTACTGAACTCACTGGTTTACTACCAGCCAGGCTAAAACCTGAGCAGCTCACAAACCAACATGGAAAATTAAATCTGTGCTTCATGACATGTTCAATACAGTATGTAAAACTTAAATGCTAGGTCTATTAATAAATATATACAGGTATTATCATTAGTAAGAACAGTATCGCATTTAGATAAGTAACAGTATACACAGAAAGATGCATTATATTTGCAAATTAAGCAATTTTCTTGCTTCATGTGTTGAAAGTAAAAAAAAAACCCAGTAATGAATATTTCATGACTTGACCTTTGCAACTGAACAAAAAAAAAAAACCAAAGGACAATGTTTTCCTTTAAAGTAAAGAAGCATCACTTTACAAGTGATAAAAGAAATTGCCTTAACATTGAATTGATTTCGAATTGATTATGTACTTTATAGTGCTGCGAAACGGAAAAAGAGCTGTAGGCTACAACGCCTGTCCGTTCACTTTCTGCTTCATCAACTTTCTAAAATCCACACACATGTCCTGCTGTTCTTTTTTTTATTTTTTTTTTACCGCTTTTCAGCCACATGAGGACATACAGCATATGGCTTTTACCTAATGTATTTCATTAGAAATAGGCATGAACTAAAGCAACAGCATGCACTCACTTCCAGAATGTATATGAAGAGGCTGACACCTACCTGTGGCAGTAGGAACTGCAGGGTTTTTTTGTTAGTACTGTATATTTTTACCTAAAATCCTGAATATCGTATAGCTTTAAAATCATTTGCAGTCCATATACGAACCATGGAGTTTTGCATGTTCTCCTCATGCTTGATGGGTTTCCTCCGGGTACTCCGGTTTCTTCCCACAGTCCAACAACATGAAGATTAGGTTAATTGGCATTGCCTGTAGTACATGTTCCCTGGGATGGACTGGAACATCCATCCAGTCCAGTGTGTTCCCCTCCTCATGCCCTAAGTTTCCCGGATTAGACTTCATGTCCCCTGTGACCCTGAACACATCATAAAAAAAGCATCATAAAATATGAATGAATGAATGGATGTGAACCATAAGGACTACTGTAATCTTTCTAATTATTTTTTAGGTCATTAAGGGTTACCAAGGGTATAACAATGCAGAATGGAACTATAACAGACTAATGTTATACATACAGTATTTATAAATTTTTAATTATTCATGTGTATTATCATAAAAAATACTTTATTAAGTATCTCATTAACTTGCTAATCTAGTACTGGGCACCTACAGTAGTTTAGGCACTTTTTAATTAATAACCCCAGTCAAAGTGGCATTAAAAACAAAACTAACTAGCAAATTTACCAGCCATACATCAATATACTTCTTTAGATTTGATCAGGGTTTGCCAAAGCGTGGTGCGCAGACTGCCAGAATTTTGTAATAATACATTTTTAAAAATCAAGTATACAATATACTATTTTATGTGTTTGTTTCTTTTCTTGTTTGCACCCAGCAACGGTGAGCTTTAAGCAGAGATGCATGCGAAATGTCTGTAGGTAAAGCTTGCCATATAGTTTCTCCATTGACATGTTTGTCATTATTTGCTTGTAGCCTACATAGACATAATCTCATTCATTTATTCATTCATTGAGTCTCCCCATCAAGGTAGAAACCTTTCTTAGTACACCAGAGCCATGCTCGGACTGCTTTCTTCACATCAGAAATGCTGGACTCTCAGGAACTCCTTAAATGGCCCAAACATGTGGAAATGGCTTGGAGCAAGGTCAGGGCTGTATGGGGATGGTGCAATAATGCCCAGATTATGTGTACAGTTCCCTCAGACAGACAGATCTCTTCCTCAAGTTGGCAACAAGTTAACCAAGGTGTTCTTGTCACTGAATGTTCACGGGAACGACTGCAGTGGTCTCTGAGCCACCTCGGCTGGGATCGTCATTCACGGACGTATGGCCTTCTTTAAAACTTTTGCACCATTTTAATGTTTTGCTGTGGCTAAGAGTTTCATTACTGTACTGTATACTTTCATTCAAGAGAAGTTTTGGTTTAACTTGAATGCAACTAATTGTCTCAGAATGATTTTCATGTCTCAGAACTTGTGTTCCTCGTCTTTAAATGCATTTTATGGTCAATCTGTTTTTTTAAATTATATTGTTGAGCTCATTAACACTATGACATGTAGAATGGAGGATATAGAATACAAAAACTACCATTTTTATGTGAGAGACAAAAACTAAACAAACTCCAGAAAAAAGTGCATTGTCCTCACGTTGCCCTTTATGTGTCTGCTGTAATGTTTTTAATAGTGGAAGATTACAATCATTTTTTTCTAAGAAACTATTAAAGGGAGGTGGAAAAACGCTTTATTATTAATGTGCTCCTAGGTAGCAAAGATTTAATAAAGACTTAGTTTTTAATTAAAAAAAACACTTGCATCCACATATTGATCTTCTTTCACTTTGATTAATTTTCCTACTTTACCCATAAACCTGAATATGGTGGCATTAAGCAAGTACCCTTTACCAAGCACCCTTGGCTTGTGAATAGTCCTGGGTTAGCATGTCAATCAATCAATCTCTCTAGTTCTGTTTGGAAATAGCATTGCTTGCCTGCATTGGTTGGATAGCTGTGATCTGTGAAGCACCTTTCTATCACAGCCAGCATTAAGTTTTTCCTACTGCTGTAGCTCTTCTATGGGATCGAATCATACAGGATAGCCTTCTCTCCTCAGTGACACTTGGACACCCATGACCGTGTCACCAGTTCACCTTCTGTCCTTCCGTGGACCACTTGATGTAGGAACTAATCACTGCATACCAGGAAACTCCACAAGACTTTAACTCTTCACACCTGTGCTGGAACTTGGAGTCAAACATTTGCATCTTAATTTCTCTTTTTGAAATTCAACAGTGCTGGAAATGAAATGGTGAGGAAGAAATGAAAGCCTTTTAGCTTTGATTTTTTTATTTTTTTTTTTTGCAATCAAACTCCATTGTAACAGTCCTAGCAATGACATTAGTGAAGGTGGGAGACAAATGTTACTTTCTTACAGGAATAAAAACAAATCTTGCATCAATTATTTTTCTTACTGAATTACATTATAAATAACTTTTTAAAAAATCTTTACTAATGTAGGTATTTATATTGTCCCCTTTTTAACATTACAATATCTTTATTTTTTTATTCCTGCCTGTATACTGATATTATAGTTGTAGTGCCCCCTAGTGGTAAATAGAGTGCAAGACAACATTCAAGACAATTAATTTTTTTAAATTGTTGTTTGGCTATAAAAACAAGACATAATTAGGCTGATTTCTGATTACTGTTTACTTTTAAAATCCACATGAGGTGTTAGAGGGGCCAAAAAAAAAAACACAAATAGTAGTGAGTAGGCCATTTTTAACTATGTTTGCTTAACGATCGTATTGTTGTAGCACTAGAGTAAGATATATATTTATTCAGAGTATCACTTTTTCTTCTTGTCTTTTTTTTTGTGAAGACAACTTGCTTTGTGTCCTGTAGTCTTGTTGAAAACATGCCTGTTAATGCTGTTTAATAAAAAGACAATGTCCATTATTTTTTGCATAATTTTAATAGAGACATATTTGCATGAGTCACTGACAGTCATTAACCTCAACCACATTCAACAGCTGATGCATCGTGTGTCCTCAGCAACATCACATTTTTCACAGTTTCTGAAATATAATTCACGTTTTAAAACAGGACACATAAAACATTTCCATACAACATTTAACAGTTTTAAAAGATATCTACAATACTACTACAGTTATACTCTACTCTGACAAATGTATGATACAGGTCCTCAGTTTCACACACTGTAAACCTCTGAAATGTTTTGACCTGAAGCGTGTGTTTTGCTTTCAGCAAGATTTTCTTACATGCAAGTGAAGAGCAGCAGCAGCCGAATGGACAGATTTGCATTAAATTGCTTTGACAAATGTCCTTTGTGGACGAGCCAGGAGAATGCATGCAGTCCTACTTGCACAAATTTTGTAAACATATTACAACACACAGTATATCTAATCCAGGAAAAGAAAAAAGACCAGCATAAAAAGATTTCTGTATATGCAATGTGAAACCATTATAGATTTTTAAAGATGTACTTAAAAAAAAAAAAAATAAATAAAAAAAAAAAAAGGTAATTATTTGGTCCAACATTAAATCTATACCAGGAACTTAAGCGTTCTGCCTCATCAAGGCTGATCCTCAGCAGGAGCTGCATCACAAATCGCCATCATCGGAGAACACCCCTCTGATATAGCTACAAAAGTATTGAAAGTATAGGAAGGCTTTAGTTTAAAAAAAAAAAAAAAAAAAAAAAAAACCACCATGTTCAGCCAAAATATGTTTAGTGTCCGATGGTTGCTTCTGTAGTTTGTACTCGAGCTAAGAGTGTAAAGTTCTTCAAAAGTAATGGGGTGGGTGTGGGTGGGGCAACTTTTTTTTTTTTTTTTTTAGGAAACCACATAGTTATTAAATAAAGCCAAAAAAAGATGATGTGGTTTGTGCCCCTGTGGAATCTATTATCATGACAAAAACCTCGCTGTATTACAGAGGTGGTCATGCTGGAGAGCCAGGTCAGCTTGTTTACATGGGATTCTATTTGTTAGCAGTCTGTCCTCAAGCCAGTCTGCAAAATTGTTGAAATCTAGAGGCTAGGTCCCCCCCCCCAAAAAAAACATGTTGGATAAGTAGATCAGTTATTCTTGCTATAAAGGAGTCCGTGGGTGTACTTTATAGGGTACATTCCTGTCACAGAGCCAGAATCCCTGAGATCCACCATGACCTTGACCAGGATAAAGCAGTTACTGAAGATGAATGATGGTCAGTGATGATCTCACCATATTAGACTCTTAGCTCTGACACAAAATAAACTAGCAGACACCAAACATTCCTTGACTGATAATGGACCCGTGAATATAAGGTCTAACTACTCCTTCAGGATTTAATAGAAGTCAGTTTACAAAGTTGTACAGCTCAGCTGATGATGAAGACTCGGGGACCTTCTTCTCTCATTGGTGGGAGGCTTTCCATGTTCTCAATGAGAATGTGCTTGTCTTCCCTCTTTCCTGGGCTATTCAGGGCCTGAGGCTGGCACAGATTATTTCTCAGCTCATTCAAGGTCACACGCAGATCCTTGAAAAGATGAAGCATGCTCACGCCAAGAACGATGACCAGGAAGCCTCCGATGGTGCCCACGACGTCCACGGCTGACATAGAGTTCCATTCTTTGAACAGGATGATGGAGGTGGTGAGCACCACACTGGTGAAGAACACATAGTAGATAGGGTAGACAAGCAGCGTGTTAAAGGTGTCCAGAGACTTGTTCAGGTAGTTGATTTGGATGATGACGGAAGCCACTAGAGTCAGCAGGAGTATCCAGGTAAGAGGATTACTGAGGACGCTGGGCTCGACGATGACTGTACGGAGGAAGATGCCCAGGCCCTTCACTGAAGACACGGTGAAGGCTCCGAGCAACGAGCAAATGCTTATGTAGATTAATATGTTGGTGTGACCAATGCGAGGAGCGAAGTAGAAGATCATAACTAGACAGGCTATGAGTAGGATGCTGGCAAAAACTAGGAAACCTTGAGGAGACAAAAGATGATGGTTAGGTTTTGTCCTTTCCTTTTTCCAAGGTTTGCTTTTTTTTTTTTTTTAATTTATAATCAACATATGCTATAAAATTCATTAGACATTAGTAAAACCAAGCAACAGATCTACCCCCAAACAGACTAGCTTTTGGGCTGTCTTTAAAACCTCGAAACACCTTCCTTCAGAAGTTCTTTAGATCTTTTTCAAGACAACAATAGTATGAGGGCTTTTGAAAATTAGTCCTGAAGACATCAGAAGACTTAAACTTTTTAAAGCTTGAATGAGTCCTACAGTATAAGTGTGCACTTGGACAATCCCATCATTAACACCATGTTATATTGGTAGAAATGTCTTTGGACTGTGGGAGGAAACCGGAGTACCCGGAGGAAACCCACCAAGCACGGGGAGAACATGCAAACTCCAT